>OZ023314.1:54672872-54967892 GCA_964007375.1 Ophion obscuratus
CAGCTCGTGCATATGCATGGCCGAAAAGAATGTTTTCGACACAATTTTCTGCATAAATCAACTTGAAAAGTTTTTCAATACCACTACCCGACATGATCATACCAATCGTTCCCATAAACGACATCAATAGATGGAATCCACCGAGTTTCACTATGACTTTTTTCAAATCCGATGTTGGGTCAGCAGCTCCCACGATATCGCGAACTTTCCAGTACAGCGGCTGATCGAATGTGACAAAGGGGTTTTTTTATGGCAACCCTTGCAGTTCTCAACCGCGTCGAGAAGCCATGTAAGGATCGTATCATAATCCGATGGCGGCGCATTGATAAACAGAAGGCAGATAACTCTTGAGCGATCATATTGCATATTGGTTGTTACACTCTCCATAAAACCATTGCATCCTGGAATTCCGATGGAGCAACTTCATTTTCCGTAAAGCCAAATTAAATCTGGTATTGTTGGTACAATGTCGCTCGAAAGTTGACGAAGAGCTTCAACATTGGCGACAGTTATAGACTGTAAGCCTGCCAATTTATGGTTACTGTAAGAAAGTACAGGAACCATGCCCAATTGTGCAACTTCTGAAACCGATTGAATTTCGACAATATATGGAATTGCAGTCTCACGCTGGATAGCTGTGTAGGGAGTCACGCAATGTATTCCTCCCATTGCGTGAAACGTTCCATGACCGTCAAGGTTTTTTATGTTAAAGTCCGCCTTGTCAAACGCGAATTGACTAAACGAATTTTCCAAAATTTTATTTTCAGCTCGATAAATACATGAATTCTCGAAAATCGTTATTTCTCGATACGGTGCACAGAGTCCTATTGCCGATAAAATGTTGATGAGACTCTCTGAACCGAATTTTTTGTATAGGAAAGTTCCAATACCTATCTAGAGCGGCGAGAAAAACGAACGAGGACGCACAGCTGTTATTATTCTGTGAGCTGTCGCTGTATATTTTTTTCCACTGTTCCAATGCATCGCGTTTATCTTTTGTAATGGTTACAGAAAGAAAAACGCCAAAGTATTCAGGAACAACGGCTTCGACATCTTTTACGAATGCGTACGATGGGAAGAATTGTTTTTATCGTAAACAACACCTCTAATGTCCTCGCGCAGTAGCGTAGCATGGTTTTTTGCCGCCCGGGGCTAACCCTAAATTTGCCGCCCCCCCCCCTATCTTCGCAACTAAGTGCCGCCCCCCGCCGCCGTTCCACACCTGCGCCGCCCGGGGCCATGGCCCCCTCTGCCCCCCCCCCCAAGCTACGCCACTGTCCTCGCGGATTATCGCAGCAGCTTCGCGAATAACTCTTAGCCTTTCTTCACGAGAGTCCTTTTTTTCTTCGTACCATTTCTCCGAAAGTATTTTAAAACCGGTATTTCGAAAACAAACCGCGCAATCACGTCCTTGTTTTTCGTTAATCAGAATGTCATCTCCGTACTTTGTTTGCAATTGTTTTTTTACGGTTCTGATGTCAGGAACGAAGTCTCCATTTATTTGGTTTATTAATTCATTCATGGAAAATTAACATTCGTCGGAATTCTCTTTTAGAAAAGAGTAAATTCCCTCCATTGCCTCGTCTATTTTGTTCCCGTTAGGTCGTCCTTTCTTAATCCCCTCGTCAGGTAGTGAGTGGTACACACGAGAAATGCATTCCCGATGGTATCGAGTTCCTGCGGCGACGAGATCAGGTAAATGCTGAATACGCCCGACGAATGAAATGGTAAATTCATCGTGACGTCCAGACAGGTGCTGCAGAACTTTTTCTTTCATCAATTTTTCTTTCACCGAATGAATTTTTTTCCGTCTACTACGTGCGCAATTAAGTTTCGGGGTTTCACACATGGATGGCGCTAGCGTCACATGTAGTCGGCAAACAGGTCTGAAATTGGGTGTCTTCATGGCTTGAACATGTGTTAAGAATACCCAGTCGTAATATAAACAAATATCGCAACACAACGACCTTTTTTCTAACCTCGAAAGTGTCAAAGTTTGTGCCAAATAAACAGCATTTGCGGGAAGCATTGCTTTTCTGCTTCAACCTAAAAAAACAGCAGCTGAAGCACTTCGGTTACTTGAGGAGGCCTACGGCGAACATGTACCATGAAAAACAACGTGTGAAGATTGGTTCAAGCGGTTCAGAAGTGGCGATTTTGAGACTGGGGACAAGGAGCGCTCGGGAAGATCGCAAACATTTGCGGAAGCCGATCTGCAAGCGTTATTGGATGAAGATGACACTCAAACAGAAGATCATTTTGCCGAGGCATTAAATGTGACTCGGTAATGTATCTCGAAACGTTTGCACGCCATGGGAAAAATTCATAAGGAAGAAAAGTGGGTGCCGCATGAGTTGACTGAGAGACAAATGGAAAATCGAAGAGCCACTTCCGAAATTTTGCTTTTGCGGCAGAACAGAAAGAGTTTCCTGCATCGAATTGTTACAGGCGATGAAAAATGGATATATTTCGAGAATCCCGAACGCAGAAAATCGTGGCTTTCACTTGGTGAAGCGTCAACATCGACGGCACGGCCAAATCGCTCCGGAAAAAAGACAATGCTCTGCGTTTGGTGGGACCAGAAAGGAGTCGTGTACTATCAGCTGCTGAAACCGGGCGAAACTGTCAATGGGCATCGCTACCGACAACAACTAATCAATTTGAACCACGCATTGCTCGAAAAACGGCCAGAATGGAACACGAGACACGCACGTGTGATTCCGCAGCACGACAACGCTCCGCGCCATCGCAGTTCCATCGTCCAGGACACCATAAAAACACTGAAATGGGATCTGCTACCGCATCCGCCGTATTCGCCAGACCTGGCCCCTTCAGACTATCACTTGTTGCGGTCGAGGGCGCATGACATTGGTGGGCTACACTTGGTCAATTATGATGCAGTACAAAATTGGTTGGACGAATGGTTTCAGTCCAAAGACGCGTCGTTTTATCGCCGCATTTATGTATTGCCAGAGAGATGGCAAAAAAGTGTAAATACTTCCTAAATGACATACTTCGAATGAACCATTTTTTGTATTTGTCTTGAAATTTGCGATTTTTTACTGGTAAAAAGAACCCGATAACTTAGTTGCGCACCTAGTACATACCGGCAATTTTGATTCATGGCAGAATGCATCTCCACAAAATAAATATTTATTTTCAAAATCAAAACCAGGTATGAGCTGCGGTTGTTCTTCGGGTTCTTCTGGTTCTTCCGATGCAGATTCACTTCGTCGAGAGGCAAACGGCGGCTAGTCTTTTATTACCGCACTTTTTGTAGCACGCGCTGTGAACACTCACAGAGCCGATAGTTTGTAACATGCGTTGATGTTCCTTACGTACTCTTGTTACGCTCGCCGCTAAGAGAGTCTGAACAGCTCTCTTTTTGGCCACATAAATGTCTTCAATCAGAGGTTTTTGGCAAATAAAAAATCGCCCATTTTCACAACATTTTTTAAACACGTACGCTCGCTCCAAAAGACTCGAGACAACCAACTGGAATGCTACGAAAAGGAGCAGAAGTTCCGGCATGAGTAATACAAAAGGGTATTTTATACCTGACCCCTGAAACTGTAACGGACGCTCTATTGGCGTGCTCCTATGGCGGGAGACACAATGATGTAGCGTCGGGCATGCTGCAGTCAATTTTGTGGCGCGCCAGACGTCGTAATTTTCGTCTGAAAAATAAAATAAAAAAACGACACTGCAGGTATTAACATGTTCTACAAGTTCGATAATAGACATTTTTTCGATATTTATCACGGGAAAGACTGAAACAACAAAAAACGTCTCACTACCTGAATATTTCACTTTCTTGCTCGATATCTCAACAACGATGAACGGTAGGTGAAAAATATATAAAACCTAAATTGTGGAGCGTAACAAAAAGCAACAAAGAAGTATCTCATTGCAATTTTCGTATCTCGACGGAGAGCCGAGTTATTGCAAACAAAACCAAAATTTAAGCCTTTTTTAAGATGGCAAAGAATGCACATAGGAAATCTTGGTCGATAATTTGAAGTTAACCCATTAACGCCTAAGAATCGCGATTTTTTCCTTCATTTTCAAGCCAGATTTTTATTATATAAAAAAAATCATAAAAAATGAAGAGATACGCTCCCTAGTATTTTCGAGTGTGCTCTTTCAGAATCTAGGGTCAAAATCGGGTGTTGTCCATTAGGAAAGAAATATGGCGGCTTTTAAACAAAAAAAAAACAAGAAAAATCGATGGCACTTTTTTCAATTTTTTTTTCACCTCGAAGCCGTTGAAAAGTCCGGTTTTTTTTCAACCATGGGTGCATAGAATAGTGACGATTGAACAATCAATTTTTTTAATTCGTCGTTGTCAACATTTTCTCCCCCAAGATGGCGCTTTTCACCCCCTGAGTGACACGAAAAATGTCACGCTCGGTGTCCCAAATGAAAAGTAGTTGGATTTGGACGAAAATTGGTACTTGGAGGTTTTTGAGGTCGCTGATTACGATTCTGTTCTCAAAATTCCGAAATTCAAAATGGCCGATCCAATATGGCGGACACAAATGCAAAAGTTCATTTGAATTGGATAAAACGTGGCACTCGGGGGTTTTCGAGGTCGCTGATTATGATTCTGTTCTCAAAATTCCGAAATTAAAAATAGCGGACATAAATGCAAAAGTTCATTTGAATGGGATAAAACATGGCACTCGGGGGTTTTCGAGCTCGCTGATTATGATTCTGCTCTCAAAATTCCGAAATTAAAAATGGCGGATTCAATATGGCGGACACAAATGCAAAAGTTCATTTGAATTGGATAAAACGTGTCACTCGGGGATTTTCGAGGTCGCTGATTATGATTCTGCTCTCAAAATTCCGAAATAAAAAATGGCGGATCCAATATGGCGGACAGAAATGCAAAAGTTCATTTGAATTGGATAAAACGTGGCACTCGGGAGTTTTCGAGGTCGCTGATTATGATTCTGCTCTCAAAATTCCGAAATTAAAAATGGCGGATCCAGTATGGCGGACACAAATGCAAAAGTTCATTTGAATTGGATGAAACGTGGCATTCGGGGGTTTTCGAGGTCGTTGATTATGATTGTGCTCTCAAAATTCCGAAATTCAAAATGGCCGATCCAATATGGCGGACACAAATGCAAAAGTTCATTTGAATTGGATAAATCGTGGCACTCGGGGGTTTTCGAGGTCGCTGATTATGATTCTGCTCTCAAAATTCCGAAATTAAAAATGGCGGATCCAATATGGCGGACACAAATGCAAAAGTTCATTTGATTTGGATAAAACGTGGCACTCGGGGGTTTTCTAGGTCGCTTATTATATTTCTGCTCTCAAAATTCGAAAGCCTTTGGGTATTTAAATACCTGAAAATACCAGGTATTTAAATACCTGAAAAAAGTCGAAAGCCTTTTTAAAATATTTTTTTTATAGAATCGTACATTTGTAATTGACGAACGGCTGTAACGCGTTTTTGATCGGCTAAGTCTTGTAGCCGTTTGAGAAGGAGCAGTTGCGTTGGGTTGCTCATTGTTGCTCACAGCGATGGCAGCGAGCAACAATGTATCTTTCGCGCCAACGTTCGGATAATCGAGGTTCTACTGTACTAATATACAGTTGTGTACGATAGTATATTAGTATATATAATTGTATACGTTTATATACAAATATATCAAATTCTATCGGGCTAATTTTTGTATACAATTGTATATGATCAATTAATATACAATTATATATGTTCATGTATATTCATTTTTACTCGAGTATGAAAGAAAAAGGGGGTTTATTTATATAATTTTACATTGTGAATTCACGCACAACATCTAGGGTCTACTTTTTCGTTTCAAAAACACTTTCGCATTTTCGTCTGCTATACTGGATCGGCCATATATAAATAATAATTATTTGATTCATTCATGTTACATGATGATGTATTCTATTGTTTATGTGACCCATCAAAAATAAAAACTGCAGAGGTTGAGAAATTTTCGATTTTTCCATATTTTACCTAGTCTTTTTGTATCACGCTGCTCCTGGGTGAACTCACTTTTTCAAAAATTCATGATTATATAGGCTGTGTAAAGTTATTGACAATATTCCAACGCAATTTTAATAAATATTTTGTTAAAACATTTTCCATAAGTACAATTGAAGTAACATTTTTTTTGTACCATTATGTCTCGGAAACGACCAAGACAATCTGTTCCTTCTAGCACAGAATATGAAAAGAATAATTCCGACGATAGTGGTGACGAGATCGTTCATATTCCGAATCCAGATGATTCCGGTACTTCCAATGATTCCGATTCTGATTTTGAATCAAACAATGAACTTACGAATATAACTTACAAACCAGCAGTCGAAAATTACACTGAAAATCAATGTAAATTAGAAGGAGATCACAAATATAAGTGGATGATTGGTGAAAAGACCCACCCTAATGGCTGTGATGATAAACTATTGCTGTCTGAGGGCGTGAAAAAAGAGATTTAAAAAAGTGAGCCTGTACAATTATTTGAAAAAATTTTCTGTACAGAAATGAAAAAATTCATCATTCAAGCTTGTAAAGAGAACGACTATGAATTACAGTTGAATGATTTGAATACCTTCATTGGAATCATTATTCTAAGTTCATTCAACAAAAGAAAATCTCAAAGAGACTATTGGTCCACCGATACTTTTTTATCTTGTGCGGTGGCTTCTTCTGCAATGCCACGCAACAAATTTGAGAAAATAAAATCAAAATTAAAGTCTTCGACATTTCAAGACAAAGATCCCAATGATAGGGCATGGCGCGTTGGGAAATTGCTAAAATTATTTCAAAAAAATATTCGACAGTTTGGATTATGGAAGACTGCTTTATCTGTTGATGGAATGATGGCTAAATCGTATGCAAGGACACCACTGAAACAGTTCATCCAGGGAAAACCTATACGATTTAGTCTTAAATTTTGGGGTCTTTGCACTGCCGATGGCTATCTGCTAAATCTCAATCTGTATTGTGGAAAAAACTCACACACTGAAGACAAATTGGCTAAATGTGCCCTTGGTTCTCGTGTAGTTATGGAATTACTGGAACCTTTTTCGAAACTATAGCTCGAAAAAAGATATCCCAGTTCCATCTTTACTTCGATAATTTTTTTACAAGCTTTGATCTCATAGTGCACTTGAAAAAGCCTATGATGTACAGGAACTATTAGAGAAAGTCGAGTAAAAGAAAAGAACGTAGTAGACAAGAAATCGTCACGAGGCACGTATGTTGTACAGCATTACCAAAATAGTGGGATCAACTACATAACTATTGTAGATTCAAAACCAGTGTCGATTGTTTCTACTGCTACCGGGGTGACGCCGCTATTACCGTCAAAGAGGTATAGTTCAATTACATAATCGAAAATTGAGATTCCTTTTCCACATGCCTTTCACCTCTATAATCAATTCATGGGTGGAGTAGATGTCCACGATGGACATTGCAATAACCTGCTGCTCAGTTTCCGTTCAAAGAAATGGACATGGGTCATTTTTATTAGACTGATACAGGCCGCCATCGTAGACTCTGTTGTGATATTCAATGCAACTGGAGATCGAAAAAGCAAAATCGGATCAAAGGAATTCGCAATTTCGATTGCCAAATATTCTTACAAGAGAGTAAGCGAGAACGGAATAAAGCACACGATATTACCCGCCAAAGCAAACAAGCTCGCTGTTCTAACTGTCCAATAAGAACTTGTATTTATTGTAAACAGTGTAATGGATACTTCTGCAGAGCGTGTGTGAAAGAAAACCAATCACATAGTCGGTTTCAGCGAGAGGCAAGGGGACTCACTCAAATAAAGCACCCCAAAAGGTGAGAGGCAAGGGAACTCACGTAAATAAAGTACCCCAAAAGGTGAGAGGCGAGGGGACTCACTCAAATAAAGCACCCCAAAATGTGAGAGGCAAGGGGACTCACTCAAATAAAGCACCCCAAAGGAGAAAGGAATTCTATCACGTCCATGTCATTTTCTCTGGGTCATGCTAAGAGTAGATAATCTCTTAATTACTCATAAAGACATATGAGTAATTATGAGAAATTCATAAAAAGTAAACCCTTTTTCTTTTATATTTTATCGAAACATGTGAATTTATGATTTCTAAAGACAGATTTATAATTAGCGACCTCGAAAACCCCCAGGTGCCACATTCCATCCGATTCAAATGAACTTCTGCATTTGTGTCCACCATATTGGGATCCGCCATTTTTAATTTCGGAATTTTGAGAGCAGAATCATAATCAGCGACCTCGAAAACCCCCGAGTGCCACGTTTTATCCAACTCAAATGAACTTCTGCATTTGTGTCCGCCATATTGGATCCGCCATTTTTAATTTCGGGATTTTGAGAGCAGAATCATAATCAGCGATCTCGAAAACCCCCAAGTGCCACGTTTTATCCAATTCAAATGAACTTTTGCATTTGTGTCCGCCATATTGGATCCGCCATTTTTAATTTCGGAATTTTGAGAGCAGAATCATAATCAGCGACCTCGAAAACCCCCGAGTGCCATGTTTTATCCAATTCAAACGAACTTTGGCATTTGTGTCCGCCATATTGGATCCGTCATTTTTAATTTCGGAATTTTGAGAGCAGAATCATAATCAGCGACCTCGAAAACCCCCGAGTGCCACGTTTTATCCAATTCAAATGAACTTTTGCATTTGTGTCCGCCATATTGGATCGGCCATTTTGAATTTCGGAATTTTGAGAACAGAATCGTAATCCGCGACCTCAAAAACCTCCGAGTACCAATTTTCGTCCAAATCCAACTACTTTTCATTTGGGACACCGAGCGTGAAATTTTTCGTGTCACTTTGGGGGTGAAAAGCACCATGTTGGGGATGAAAATGCTGACAACGACGAATTAAAAAAATTGATTGTTCAATCGTCATTATTCTATGCACCCATGGTTGAAAAAAAACCGGACTCTTCAACGGCTTCGAGGTGAAAAAAAAAATTTGAAAAAAAGTGTCATCAATTTTTCCTGTTTTTTTGTTTGTTTAAAAGCCGCCATATTTTTTTCCCTAATGGACAAAACCCGATTTTGACCCCAGATTCTGAAAGAGCACACTCGAAAATACTAGGGAACGTATCTCTTCATTTTTTATGATTTTTTTATATAATAAAAACTGGCTTGAAAATGAAGGAAAAAATCGCGATTCTTGGGCGTTAATGAGTTAAGTTTTTCTAAGCCCCCTCTACACAATATCCAAAAACTAGCTTTCTCGGTTCACTTGCATTTCTAACCCGTTTTTTTTTCTACGTAATGACTGGACTATGTCAGCTCTGTCAAAGGCTCGGCGATTGTGGTTATGATATTGTGATAAATTATGAAAAATAATATCGCTCTTCAGTTGCATTTAGTTAGTTTGTATTAATCTGTCTGGTCAAAGACAGCGAAAAGTGTTCCGTTTAAGTAAAGTGAAAAACGTAAGTAAAGTTTCCTTATAATGTATATTTTTGTTTACTTGTCATTTTTTTATGAGACGAGAAAAATAAAGCTATATAATTGCTTTTATTGAAATTTAACAAACACATATTGTTGCTGCACCACTATTATTAAATAAAAATTTATTTTCAGATCAAAATGAGCAGAATTTTAATGACTGGCTTCGAGAGTACAACTCATAATATTATATTCCAACCTCAAGCTCTATCTAACTAGGGGAGGACGCCAATCGTGACCTACCGATTTTGCCCAAACTGTGTGGGTCCCCACTTGATGTTCCTAAAATATTTCGCCTAAATGGGCAATAGGAAACGCTCTTCATAGTTTTCCGAGTAGAACTTAAGGGATATTTTTTCAACCATGTTCAAGCCAGCGGCGTAGCGCAGTGGTCAAGCGATTAAATATGCAATTAAAATACATTCGATCATTTTCACCCCTATGATCAGTATGCTTGGTTTGCATCCAAATTGACAGAGAAAAACCTTCCTTTCAAAACTTGAATGCAGTATGCTTTCCAATGAAGCATGTTTCGGAAAAGTGTAACTGCTCAAGCAATGCGTTGATAAAACGTCCCTGGTGTGAAAAATATTTATGTTTCAATGTTTCTACCATGAATATCACCCTGAAAATTATAAAATTATTTCTGATAATGAATAAACAGCAGCATACATAATTAATTGCAAGAGCTTCGGAATTTTTATTTTCATAAAAAACTTCAACTAATTATATAAATTAACTGCTTAAATATTTTGCACTAAATAGTTGAACATTGCGAGAAATTGAAAAAAATTAAATTAAAAAAAGAACGGTAGCAGCGAGAATCGAACCCAAGCCAGCGCGATGACAGGCAATGCGCTTGAACACTGCGCTACGCCGCTGACTTGGAAATGGTTGAAAGAATATCCCTCAAGCTCTACTCGGAAATCTTTGGAGAGCGTTTTGCCCTTTCCTATGGTCTACTCACAAGAGGGATGCCAAGTATGATACAAACGGATTTTGATGGGTCTCATCGATGTTGTGAGGGCACTCCCCCAGAGTACCACGCTAAAGGGATTCTTTCTACTGCGCCCTGGTTTTTGAGAAAAACGACGCCAAAGTTTCATGCCTCGCTCTTATCCCCGTAAATTATGCATATCGCCAAATATATGAGTGTGGTGCAGGGGCAAGGCGCTCGGTTGGCAAACCAGACGACCGGGGTTCTAATCTCACTCAGAACTTTTATTTATTTATTTAAAAAAAAATTCTCAATCGTTTGTGATTTTAATGGAAATGATTGATTGGGCATACTTATCTGATTTTCTAATGAAATTATTTTTCCAAACGCATCGAAACATATATTATTCGATATTTTGGAATTCGTTTAAATAAAATTATGATCACATAAACAAAAAAAATCAATATTAACACTAGAATAGCCAGGAATCAATTAACTATAACACAGTATTCGCTCATTATGTAATTTATTGCGCGATGTCATTTATTCGCTGTCGCTAGCTTCAAAAGGTGTACAAAATTCCGAATGATAACTATCATAGAAACACTGGAAGCACAGATTATTGCGGCACCATGCACATCTAATAAATGCTGCCTCTTTACAGGCACACGGATTTTTTAGCAGCGATACCAGAGAACACTGGTCATTTAAATTTTTAAAAATTGGTCTTTCGTCAATTAATTTCGATGCAAACCGGGCCCTTCGAGTGCACACCTCCGCCACCAACCTATAAGTGCATCCTGGGTCAATCCGACCCAAGGCGTTTTTCAAATCGTTGTATTGCGGTAAATATGCATTTTTTGTTTTTTTTATAGAGACGTTTTTTGTAGTAAATTATCCATATTTTACGGCCTCAATTTATTTTTTGACGAAAACAAAAATTGAATGCCAAAACATTCGTTCAAAGTGGGGCATACGTTGGAAAATACGTACTTAGACGAGAAAAAGTGTACTTACAGAAAAAAAGTGCACTCAAAGGGTGAACCATTGGAATGAATACTGGCGCGCTGAACTGATGCAACAGTAACGAATGTATTCTTATCGAGTCCTCCCGTGAAACCATTTCGCGGTTATTTTTTTACAATTCCGTAGCATTTTGTAGTTTTTCAATAAAAATCGCACGGTTGACAAAGCGGGGTGCACTTAGGTGGAATAACTTCAACAGTGCAAGTGCACGCTTTTGTTTCGTCGACGAAGATACGATCATAAAGTGTCTGGTCAGTTTGCCCACCCCACGAATCGATAATGAAAAGAAATTTCCGTTCACCCACGTACGGCGAAATAAAAGATTTAAAAAATTATTCGTACAGTTGCTTGGTGAACTTCCCCGATTTTGTGCAAGTCACAATCACGTTTTTGAATTTGTTTTTCCAACTCGTCAACTCTTTTTCCAACGATTGGACCAAATTTACCCGACGGTCCTGCATACATAAAAACACGGAAGGCAAGATTTTTCCTGATGATCAGTGACTGATTTTCTTTAAATCTTTTTTTGATCAAGAACAGTTTTAACCACTTGTTCTGCGAGCGATCTATTATAAGTGAATTGATACTGGCATCCCGTTTGATCGGTATTTATAACGTAATCCAGGTTGAAATCAAGGATGATGTCTCTCGTTTATATCTGGAATAGCTCTGCAGCTGCTGACACTTCCTCTATTGTGGTGTGCTCTTTTGAGCTGATAAATTTTGTGATTTTCCACTGCCTGATCCGGTGATGTTTTTTGAAACATTCCACCCACCTCCGTCTGACTAGGAATTGAAAATTATGCGACAGAAACGGGAACGCAGAATTTATCGCCCACTGTTGCAGAGTCCTCGTCGTCGCCTTAACACGAATAAAATGTCATTAGTTGCATATTGGACTTATGGAATCCTTGGGTTTTTGATGCTTATTATAATTTATACTTTTCTTTGATGACTTAATAATTATTTTTCTACCAGAAAATATATGACCTGCTCCAAGTTTTACCGAACTTCGAGGAATCGTTCGTATGTTTCCCGATCTATTGTGTTCCATTTATCGACGTGTGTTCCCCCTTTTTTTGACGTCGTCCTTCCATCGATGAAGTAATTGCTTATGTTTCAAGCGAGAACATCCGTGCACTTGCAATGATTTAAGCTCCATTTTGGATGAGCTGCTGCAAGAGCGACTGCTCTTTCTTTGTACCACAAAGAAATATACTCTTTTGGCACTGGCGCGAATTCTTCGGCAACAAAATCTTCGTCATATTATCTACACCCTTGCACTATAATGTACAGAATTGTTGACTGTTTAGACTTTCAATTTAAGAGAAAATATTAGAAAATAACGCTCATAAAAATAATACTCGCCGCTTCATACTGTTGCATTTCATTTATCTCGTCGACATCTATAAACTCCTCAACGTGAATTATTTGTCTCTCTGCCAAAATGTCGAGTATTTCAGAAGAAATCGCTTCGCCCATTGCGAAGGACGTGGAGGAAATCACGCTTGGCGGTGTTTTTGTGAGCAGATTCTAATTGCCGAGCAAAATTTCGGTATGTTTTAAGGCATTAGTGAGTTTACCCTTTGACTTCTCATCACACTCTTCCATTTCTGATGGAGTTTTTTGTGATGGCCCTGCTTCTATTACAGCACTTGCTTTCTCCATTCTGTACTTCTTTTCGCATGTACACTCCACGACCGACAAGCTCCGATTGAATTCCGTTAGGACTCGTCGGATGGGTACGCACAGCGTAAGAGGGGATGACAAAAGAAGGGTAGGGACAATAAATACAGGTAGCGAACGTTGCCCATACATTACAGATTGAGACGACAAACGGTTTGCTACCTTCGAAATATTATTTTTCAATCGCCTTGAAAGTTTGGTTCGAAAACAAATAACATGGCGCAATAAATTAAATAATGAGCGAATACTGTGTTATAGTTAATTATTTCCTGACTATTTATTCTAGCGTTAATATTGATTTTTTTTGTTTATGTGATCATAATTTTATTTAAACGAACTACACAGTATCGAATAATATATGTTTCGATGCGTTTGTAAAAATAATTTCATTAGAAAATTAGATAAGTATGCTCAATCAATCATTTTCATTAAAATCACGAACGATCCAGAAAAAAAAAGTTCCGAGCGGGATTCGAACCCCGTTCGTCTGGGTTTGCCAACCGAGCGCATTGCCACTGCGCCGCACTCATACGCTTGGCGATATGCATAATTTACGGGGATAAGAGTGTCGCATGAAACTTTGGCGTCGTTTTTCTCAAAAACCAGGGCGCATTAGAAAGAATCCCTTTGGCGTGGTACTCTGGGGGAGTGCCCTCACAATATAGCTGAGACCCATCAAAATCCGTTTGTATCATACTTTGCACTCCCCTTGTCAAGCGAAAGATTTTAGGAACGTTAAGTGGGGACCCACCTCCTTCTCCCCACGCGGTTTGGGTCAAATCGGTGGGTCCCGATTGGCGTCCTCCCCTTGTAAGGAAAAACTGTTAGTATCCGCTGAACACGTCAGGAACGTAGATAGAGTTAAAGACATAACAAGACTTTAATCATTCCAGCTTGTGTCATAAGGCAAACCTCTTTTTCCTTCTAACTGCAGCTATCAATGTGTTACGTTGTTCTAACCAATTGGCCGTAGGAAATAGATCAAAATTTGCACTCACTATTCCTTCCGGTATTTTCGCAACCTATTACACAGAAACAGTCGTGGTCCATTTTTAATAAAGTAATCTCTTTAATTTGATCGCAAAAAACTCGTACTACGTTTATACAGATTTAAGAAATAAATAGCCGAGTTATCTCCAATTTATGTCCACTGCGGGCGCTGCATCGATTTCAGTGCCCCGCCCTATACTCTGCATGGAGCCAATAGGTCAGGTTAACGTTTTCTTTTATCTCTTCAGCAAACATTGCGATGGCCTTAATATTTTCTCAGAATAAGAGGAGAGGCTGCGTATTTGATAAGGGGGCTTGCCGGATTTACATTAAACTGTTTGTGATTTTTCTTTACCTGAGCTTATTTAGCTGGCAATCCCAAATAACGTGATTAATTTCGTGGATGGGGTTTCTGCACATACAGGCTTTATAGACTATTATACCTATACCAAATAAGTGTTAATTGAGGCCCACGTGGCCTGATATAATTCTATTTATTAGCGTAATTGTTTCACTTTCCACCATGCGTTTGTTAAATTTTGTGTGACTAAGTTTATTGTACAGTATTCCCTTTGCCACTGAGGATTCTGCTATTCTTTTATGTGTTCTTCGATTAATATTTTTTGGGACTGTTTCGCTACTGGGTATGGAGTTACGGTTAAGTTAACCAAGTCGCTGTTCTGATAAGCGTTTACGGCTAATTGGCCCACTATTTCATTCCTGGAAATACCACGGTGTAATAAAGTAAAGAGATTTTTTTTCCAAGCTCAGTGGATGAATTTTAGCATTGATTCGTGCTACGTTTAGGGATAGGAGTACGGTTAGAGAGTCTGTGCAACTTAAGGTGGTTCTGTAGACTAGCCTGTTATTCAGGAATTGCATGGCTTCTGCAATGGCTCTAATCTCTGCCCCGAATATATTTGCCGAATTGGTGGTCTTACGGCGACACGAAACGCTGAGTTCTTGGATATAATAGGCATACCCTACGTGTTGTGCTGTTTTTCTTTTGAGCCGTCCGTGAATACAAATAGCCATTTGTTGTCGTCTTTAGTGTATTTTGTTTTAATGTCTTGTTGAAATATTTCATTTGCCAGTTTTTTTACTGAGTCATTTTTTCCCGTTTTTTGATTTTAGGCTCTATCGTTGTTAATTTAGGCAGCAATGGTATTTAAAAACAGGCACTTACTACGTACATTTTTATTGGAATTAAGTATTCCTTAAATCTTAAACAATTTTTGATCAATGTGGACTCATCGCTTTTTGAGCGGATTTTTTTTCCCTTTGGACCATCCGTCTTTCTGCAAGAGATAATTTTGGAAATAGAGGATGTTGTTAAAAAGTGCAGGCCCTTACAAGGCATCGTGCAGCTAGAAGATTCGCTCTGCATTCCAGTGGTTGTTCTTGGGCTAGGTGGAGCAATAAATTTGTTGAAGTAGATTTAAGGCAAGAAATCGCTTGAGAATTTTAAGAAAATCGATTTTTTAAATACATATCTCGAAAGTATGATACCTAAACAATATACTGACCAAAGGAAAACTCGAAATATTGAATATTTGCCGAGTTATCGCATATAGTCTAGAGCGCGGGGACAATTAATAGTTTTCACATGTTGAAACTTTAAACGCGATTATCTCGAAACTACTTTTTCAAAAACAGCTCGTGTTGTAGCTCAAAAAGTTTTCGACCGATTTAGATGAAATTTTGGGAGGTTACTCTAAGTAATATTATCGAAAAGATATACCTGAAGTGTGAAAGGTAGCGTGTAAATATATAATTTTTTCGGGGTCAAATATGTCGAAAAAATGGTCATAAATTCGAACTTTGAAATAAAAAGGCTCCCAAATTTTCAATTTTGCACTTTTTATCATTTTTTAGGTATATCCTTCCCCTTAATATGTCAGTAAACGAATGGCACTTATTAAATCTTTTTCAGATCAACAGAAAAAGTGACAACTGCAGCACTTTTCGATGTCGCGGAAAACAGGCATCCGAAGATCCTTAAGGCAGAACACCACTGTGACCCCCTGTTTTTTGCCATTTTTCAAGATTTTTTTTTGTGGGAAAAAAAGAGATATTCGAAAATTGTTATTGTTTTGTTCGTTGTTTATTGAAGATCCATAAAAAAAAAATTTCAAATTCTTCACGCCCCATGGTGACGCTGGGGAAGCTCCCGCGTCAGGTACTGTTGCCTCTGCAGTGGTTCGCGGCACGCAGCAGAACTCTCTTCAAAGTCGATCTGAAAAAAAATACCGAGTGTTTTCGTTACTAATATGATATTTTGAAGAGAAGTACACAGGGATTTGAAAAAATATTGATTTTTAAAAAATAGGCACGCTTTTGAAATTAAAGGACGATTTTCGAGCAAAATGTCTCGTCGAAAATAGGCTATAACTTTTATTATTATTGAGATATCGAAAAAATCCTATGTACTTCTTTAGATAATCTAGTTTTATTGATGCAGTCCAAATTTGAAGTCGATCGGATAAAAATTGCTCGAGTTCTGCTGCGTGCCGCACTCAAAGAAGTGGTTTTGAGAAAAACGCGTTGAAAGTTTTAGGTTTGTTAATTTATGCGATAAATTGGAAAAAAAAAATTTCCTTCAAGAAGCAAATCATTGTCCCTAGCATCTTTTCTCGAACTTGTAGAGGCTCTTCTTGCCTCTTTTGCAGCGTCTGTGAGCGAGCGCTCCGCCAGCTCGGTCCGCGCTGCGTCGGTTTCAACGCAAAAATTGAAACAATTTGGGCCGATAGTTATCCCCAACGTCTCCAAAACTTTCATGAGGCTTCTCAGGCCATCATTGAATAATAATACCGCGATATCAGCTGCAATATCGACGATTTTTTTGCTCCCGGACTGACACTTGGGGGCTATTGCCCAAACTGATTTGTTGTAGCTTTCGTTGTTGTTTTGCGTGAAGCCGCCCAAACAACGCTGCAGCAAACCGTCTCTGCTCAAATTTTCGAAGACTGGCGTAATTGCCTCCAATACTTCCTCAGGAAGAGGCGGCTTATGGCGATATTCAGAAATATTACCGCTTGCGACCGCTCGCTGCCACGAACACCACGACTCGGCTCCCTCTGGGCAATCGTCATGTTGTGGCTCACTATCTGTGGATATTTTATGTTTGATAGTTGCCCAAATTGCCTTCCTCATTTTTTCAACAGCATCGCTGTTCCTTCGAATAGCCAAGCCGTAATATGTGCTCAACTCGTCAATCAATTTTCCGGTGAGCTTTCCTCTTCCAGACAATCCTTTTTGTTTTTTCACGATTTCGCGGAGGCGCGTCCCCATACGTTTTTGGACATGATCGATGCACTCTTTGTTTTTTTTATCTCGAAACCATCGTATGGATCGCTATTCGATATGCCCAGAAACGTTATAGAATCGCCGTCACCAATATAATGTTCATATTTTATGCCATAGAACTGTTCAGACCGTTGAAACATTTCGACAGCTGAGTCGACTTCCATTTTTCCAGATGAGCCGTTATGGTTCGCCTGGCACTCATCGTCGTGGGTACTTTTCCATTCCCAGTACTCCGCGGTGCTTTCTTTTTTTTTCCCAATGCTCGCAAGCTTTGCAATATTTCGATTTCACCATAACGTCGATCACTTTTTTAGTGTACCAGCCGATTAGCGATGTTATGCCAAAAAGCGAGCTGAAACCGCGCTTACACCACGATCCGTCGCGACGCGACGCGTCGCCTGAAACGATAATTCCGTCCTCCGCCCCATTTTCCAACGAAATTGTCTCCTCCTCAAGTGCAGCCTTTTGTTTGCTCACTGTGCTCACAGCTTTAGTGGAAATCGAAATCGAATTTAAGATTCGATCGTAGAAAGACTGAAATATGGGGCGCGGTAGGTCGATAAATGCACAAAACTTCATCAGGCCATTCAAACCGACGCCAAGAAGACGCATACTGAATACGATCCGACGATTTATTTCGTATGCATTTTGAATCATAGGACACGAATTGATTTGCACTTTTTCACAATGGCCGCAATCGACCTCGATTTTGAATCTGAGTCCGCGCAAACTTTTTTCAGTAAACTTTATATCGCGATCACACACTTTGCACTTCACTAACCTCGATATAATGTTCAATGCATTGACGAGGTGTACTATACGATAACCGAAATCGTTAGTAACACCGACCTCTAAATCGTCCGACGATTTTAACTTTTTCGCCGACGTGCTCACATACTCTGCAGAACTCTTTTCGGAGCTGTAACGGTTCGGAGGTTTTTGATTCGAAATTTTCGTTCGACTCCTCGTCACATAGCTCCGTTTTGTTCCCTTTTTCCCCGCGTACACTTTCGGATTATCCATTTCGATGTACAAAGAATAATTCTGAGCGTTCGATATTTATAAACGAAACGATTCGGAGCATTTAGACACGAGTAGCGTCGCTTCTATTCGCAAACTGACGCTATGACACTATCCCTATACCTGCCTTGAAAATTTTTCAATTATCGCCACCTATGGCTTTTTTTCGAAACTATATTTATAACAATAGCCGGTTTTTGTGAAGGAAGACAAAAGAATACCTGGGAAAGACCCGCAGGACCTGGGAAAGGCCCGGAATACCTGCCGACCCTGAGGCGCGCAGCTGCGCGGGACCCCGAGCGTCACGGAGCGCTGCACCGCTCCACAAAATATTCAATATCTCCGAAAATAATTATTTTTTCGACCTGGGTCCAACGGCATCTTAATCTTAAATGTATTTTAGATTTTTCTAGATGGTTTTCAAAAAATCGATTTTTTGAAACCGTCACAGTGGTGTTGTCCCTTAATAACGCCGCTATTTTGTTGGTCGTCCCAAAAAAAAATATATTTTTTTAAAAACTTGACAATTATAATAAACTCATGTCCAAATTTAAAAATGATAAGATTCTTTTATCCCCTCTAAAAAAAATTCCCGAAAAATACCTATTTTTCACGCTCTTACAGCGAATTCTCGCCTTAAAACAGCCCAAAATAATACACCGGGCTGCATTTTGTATGGTGTCAAGAGCGTTCAACGTGGTCACCGACGCAAAACACGATTAGGTAATGGCCTATTCCAGCCTGACTCGTATTAAGCATTAATGGACATTTAAAAGAGTAGATGGACGAGCTCCCCATGATTTGAATGCAAGGCATTTTATTACATTGACGCCTTGAATTGATTTGTTCTTGGTTTCTTTAACAATGGCTCTTCACTAGAATTTCAAGTCCATTGTTACTCCGAGGAAGTTTGCATTATTTGAATTAGATATTCTCGATCCATTTATATGGATGCTTTTTTCTAATAGAGGGTTTTTTGTTTGCTGAACATAAGAACTTTGCTTTTATTAGTATTGACGTTTAGTCTTAATCCGTTTAGGCATTATAAAAGTGATTCTATACCATCTTCTAATTTACGAATTCCATGGCCAGCGTCTTTGTCCTTCGTGAAGGGGACGATATTATCTGCGTATTGCATAGATGTGCAATTAGTTCCTATATGATTAGTAATTTTTCTCATATATACGTTAAATAGAATTAGGCTGAAGACCCATCGTGTGGGAGGCCTATCATAAATTTTCGCGTTGTGAAAAACGAAGACCTCTGGTAGAAATCGGCTTCTAATAAGATTTGAAACGAATTATGGTCGACGGGAGTTTCAATTCCTTCAAATGGTCTATAAGGATACTTGCGATGACGTTATCGCATGCCCCTTGTCAGTTCAGGAATAGCGCTATTTTCTTGGCAAGAGAAGACATTAAGGGTGTCTATATTTTCGCATTTTTCCAAACACATATTGGGCATTCGGAATGGTTAGATCTGATTCTATGCAATACTCTAATCAATATTACATAGAATCACGTAATATTGATTAGAATATTACGTGATTTTAAGCGCGTAATGTAAAAGCTTCAGTAGGCAAGATGCTAAGAAGATTGGTCTGTAGCACCCTTTAGGGTTTCGTATCAGACATGCTGAGACATGTCAAACTGCCGAAAGGTGCGGGGGGGGGGGCAATTTATTTATTGCGGCTTCGATTACATCGGTTTTATTTTTTATTGAATCGCTATATATTATATTATTGCTATTTTGGAACCCGCTAAAGATCCTTATGGTTGCCCATACTTTTTTAGGGTGTGTTTATTTGTTATGTAAATTCTTGATAAAGGATCTTTTTTTGGTTCAGAGCTCCTTTAGTGGTGTTGTCTTTTTGTAGCTATATCTCTATGTTTTCCCTTTTCATATTTGCCTTGTATTTTCTGAAAGCCTTTTTCTTATTTTCAATCATCTTGTTGCACTCTGCGGTCAACCACGCTTTAGGTTTGAATTTTTGGGGTTGTTTGGTTCCTAGAGTCCTTATACGTGGGTCCGGCCCTTCTTAAGTTTTTTTGTTTATTGAATAGAGTAGCTCGGAATATTTAAGCGTTACACTTTGTTTAGCCAGTGGGCCCTGTATACAGTCCGTTTATAGGGATTTCGAGAATTTGCCCCGGTCTACGAGTATTTCGGTGCTGGAGATGTAAATACGTCGATTTTGGGAGGTGAAGTCGTGGTCGAAAATCTGTATTTCGATTATAAAATAGTCGTTTCCTAGGTTGTAGTGTAGAATTTTCCAGCTACAGGTGGGGGCTAAGTTTACGCTAATGAAGGTGATACCTAGGATATCCCATGTTTTGTTTTGTTGGAGGTGTGTGGGTGATGTATCGGTGATATTTTATTGAATTATTTTGTGATCTTATCGCCGCATAGGGGTGATTTAGCGTTAAAGTCGCCTCCAAAGATGTAACTTTGACATTGTCTGTTAAGAGACTGGATGTCGTTAAGAAAGGAATTCCATAACTCGGGCTTTACCCATATATTCGGAGACTTGTATACGCTTACAACAATTATGTTTGTATCTCTTACTAATTTGAAATCTATTGCAGCGGCTTCTGTACCTTTTTAGTCCAACGAGGTTATCTATTGTTAGCTTATTAGAGAGTGCATTTTTGCGGATACCTATTAAAACTCTTCCATTTATCTCCGTCGCAGGTCAATCCTTCATTATGCTGTTGAATCTCGGGATGTTAAAAATGAATTCCTTTTTGCAAGCAAGTTTCTGATTACATTAGGATATCATTACATCTCGTGAGAGAAGGTAGTTCGTGTGATTTGTCTCTCAGACCTCTGCAATTCCACTGTGTAAAAGTTATCCGATTATTTATCATACGAGGAAGTTTATTAAGGTTTTTTTCATTTTGCGTTTGGAAAAGCCACGAGATGTTTGGACTTAGGAACCATGCGGCTAATCGATTGAGGGTTTGGATGGCGGTGACCTGAATTTTTGTTGTTTCTCCATGGGTGGGTGGAATACTTTGGTCTATAAATGCGGAGTGTGCAGTATCAGCTTTAGGAAATTCTTCGAGGATTTTGGCCGAATCCAGCGTATTTGTTAGTTTAATAGTCCTGTAGTTTCCCATAGCTTCCATGTACTTGGAGATTTTCGATGGCTTCGCTCGTGGGACAGATTTCTGGATGTTCCTTGGGGTGTTTGTTTGGACAGCATGGGATGCGATTTGCCTAGGGTTGTAGAGCTCCCATTTCCGCGGCGCGCATTTTCCCGTAGTACGAAAAAGTTCCGTTCTTCTGCTGAAATGTTGAGATTGTCGGTTGCGGTAACCGGTTTCTCGTTTAGATTATAGGTTATTTTCTATTTTTTAAATTTTCTCCTTGTTAAGTAGGCTCGTAAGTGTAATGCTTTTCCAGTTTTTTTTTAGTGTGACCTGGTTTATCTTTGTTCCTGGTCGTACATAGGAGTTTTAGACTTTCTGTTGGATATCGCTTTTCTACTTTGGAGCGATGAATCTGGGCGGTAGAAGTTACATGGTGTTCATCATTATTCTAAGTGCCTCGGCGCTATCAATATTCTGTTCGTGATCTTTTGATGGATAAAGATCATGCCGTTGCGATCGTTTGCGGGAGTTGCCTCAGTTTACGTATTGTGGCTTGAAGCTTCTACATTGTTCTGGTTGGCGGTTGCCTTCGCATAATATGAATCTGTGGAATCCTGTGGATCATTTTCCTATGTAACCGAACCTTTGGCAGTTTGTGCACCTCTTTACTCGTTGATCAAATGATTCTTTTATCGCCCTGGTGATAAATTTTACTATCCTATCTGATAAGATATTCTCTTCGAGGGTTATCTATACTATTTTTGTTGGGATTAGAAATATTTTATTAAAGTTGTCCTTTGAGGTTCTGACTATTCTTTCTACCCTCACTATACAGATTGGGCTGCAAAACCATTTTATACCCTTCAGGATCTCCGATTCTGTTAGTAAAGAATGGCTAGGCCAGTTCGCGATATTGTGCTATCGGGTATACAGGGTGTCCCAGAACTGAATGCGATCCCTGAAACGGGGTGGGAGGTGAAATTCGGAGTCGATGGATGTGTGGGTCTGAGATCAACCCCTGAATCATTATTAATTTTGAAAGGCGGGCCAATCAGGTGCGCCCTATGAACGCGAAACTGTACGTATATAGTTGCAAATTCATATTTATCAGGATAAAGTGTTTCAAGATATTTGAAGACATCGCAACCTAGAAAATAACATCCACGACATAAGTACAATACGGTATAAATAATTTTCGAAATTTTTATTATGTTAATAATAATTTACTTTTTATTATTTTTATTACTATGGACTCCAGTCAGTGAAGTGTATATTTCTCAGATACTCATATATTGTATTTACATGGACGATGCGCTTCGTTGATTCCACGTGAGGCCGATGGAAAAGACATCAATTTTCGATCGTTTTCGAATGAATTTCGGAGTGGCAGTATCCAAAAATTCATATCTTTTGTTGGATTGATTTAAGAGAAGATCACATTTTTGCCTTTTTGAAACATAAGACGCTGAGAATTTTTCATTACCTAAGTTCGATGCAAGCAAAACTCATACTTGTGGCCCTTGTGTTTGTGATCGTGCTAAGACATCCATAGTCTTAGCTTCGCGATGCCTAAGGACATTTTTTATTCACTGCGTTTGATACGAGACCGATTCATATTTTGAGCTCGTCGAGGCCTCCCGGTATACCTTTTTCAGTGACTGCGACCAAGGAAAACTTCATATTTCTGACTTTTCAGTACTACAAATATACTACAAATATAATTTTTTTTATTGTATCTGCTACGGCGAACGCTGTGCCAATTTTAGCTTCCATGTACAGGGACTTTCCCCCTTTTTACATTTCCCCACCATTTTTTCCAATCCACATCCCTAATCGATCCCCACCTTGCGGCCGCAGCCGACTTCCCCCTCTGTATCGCATTCACCATGACTTTTTTTTGTCATGGGTATAGGGAAACTGCGGAAAACCTATACCAATACAGCCGGTCACGAGTTCGCTTCCCAGCCTCGGAGCTAGTCGCGTTTCGTCGAGAAATCGCTTCTCGGCCTATGGCTAAGATCAAAGTGTAGTAATTTTTTTTTATATTTGTAGTATATTTTGTATACTTTTTGTTCAATACCACATATATACATTTTTCGTCCCTGTGTTCAATGCGAGAGAAATCCACATTTATTGTTTTCTGCTCTGTTTAGCGTAAAGTATTTTATTTTCTTCAAATGAATTGCAGTAACCAAAGATTCGTATTTTTTATCTGGTTGACTTACAAGACATACACATTTTTGGCCTTTCGATAGCCGAAGCCCTAAGAATTTTTCATTGGCAAGATTTGATGCAAGACAAATTCATATTTATGGCCTCTCGATACCTAACGCCATACATTTTTCTTGTTGTCTGCTATCGAGCACAGACAATTAAAAATATGCATTTAAGATGCATTAAAGATATGCATTTTTTCACTTTCTTTGGGCAATGAAACATTCATATTTTGACTTCTCAGTATATAAAAATATACATTTTTCCTTACGTGTGTTCTATGCAAGGAAATTCGACATTTTTTGTTTCATGTTTTATTTAGCGTAAAATATTAGTTGACTGTCTTTGATAAAATTTTGGGTCTGTAGGAGCCAAAGATGTATTTTCGACTTTCCCCGTTGTATCGCATTCATCATGACATTTCTGCCATCGTTATAGGGAAACTGCGGAAAACATATACTAATACAACCAGTCCGAAGGTCACTACCCAGTTTCGAAGCATGTCGTGTTTCGTCGCAAAATAAATCACGGGCTACAGGTATAACACACGACGCACACGTACCGATCAGTATTCGTGACATCCATGTACACCTGCAGCTACGTGACAGCCATAGTTATTTTTCTCCGAGACTGCGAGATTGGGATTCGAACCCGCAACCTCCCGATGTTCTGGTTTAGAGACAAGCACGCTCGCCACTAGGCTAGCACACCTGTTTATTGTTGTTATTGTATTTGGTTACTAATTATCGAACGAAAAGCATGGAATTACTTATTTATAAAATAATCGTATTATAAAATGATCGTTTTTCGATTTGATTATTTATCAATACTTTTATAAATAACGATAATACCTTATCGGTATTTATAGAATTATCGGTTTTTCATTGCATTTGGTTTCATTACAGAAATTTCAATTGTTAGTTATTATTATTTGAAAACGCTTAGTACAATTACATGTCGGACTCATATCACTGTGCTCAAGTGTCCGCAATAAATATCTGCAATTTTTTTGTCATATTGAAGTCATGTGTAGATATTTTAGCGTGTATTCACTATGGTAGCATTGACCCTGCGCGGCCGCACTGTAATTTCGCCGCTTCCGAAATCGTACTGGGGCGAAAACTTACAGTCGCTAACGTGTTAAATTGCTTTAATAAAATCTCAAAAAATTCTCGAATCCTCTTGAATCCTTCGACAATGTGAATCCACGATTGCTTAAGTAGAAAAGTTATTGTTTGATTGCTATAAATTGCTAATAATTGCCAGGAGGTGGAGAGATAAAGATATTTCATGAACTCATTCAGTATCATGAATTTGAGATACATCGCGACTTAAATTTGGCGTTTCAAAATGCATCATCCGTTGACTACCACATGAACTTACAAGACGGCAAATTCGAATTCTGCAATGAATATTTGCAGACTAAAGTCATGTGGAATTCCCCCGAGATTTTTATTTGTGTATTCACTGGGATAGCACTGACAGTAGACATGCCATGCAAGCAAGATGGTGGCGATATCCATGATTCTCAGTGATACGTCCTATAACGGCGATATGCATGTTTCTCAGTGATACATTCGATAATGGCGATATGCATGTTTCTCAGTGATACATTCCATAAGCGCCATATGACGGCGATATGAGTTCTTCTGCGGTAGCCTTTGTCACCGCTTTACACGTCGGCACGAGTCCACTCGATTCATTGTCTATTCCCATTCGTTGTCTTGCCAGTGTTTCCTCGTCCACGTATCGACTAACTAAATACTTTTTATTCCGAAAGAGCGATTATATTTTCTACGTACAGTCAACTCTCAACTATTTTGCCGAGCCGGGACCGACGATTCCCGTTTATTTTGCGGCGTGAGGGGTGCCCCACCATAGGGACTATAGCAGTGACGCCCCACGGTAACCACGCGAAATGAAAGTACATACACTGCTAAGCCAGGGTTATGTACACCTATGTATATATATATATACACTGTACCGCTGCAAACTGACAGTTCATCCGCGAAAACCAAAAAGGCGATAATTAATTTTCGAATTTCTCGTATACTGTGAAACTCAAGTGCAGCGTAACAAGCTATGTCAATTTCCCAATGTGCATGGAGTTGTAAATTTCTCCATGATAACTACGTAGTGTGCAACATCAAAATCGCAGGTGATTAAGTTACGTATGACCCTGAACACAATCCCCGCAATCTCGTTGCATTCATTTCTTCGATAATTTTAGAAATGGAGAATCCAGGGAAAAAAGAAAATATAGGCAAATTTTCATGGAAGACAAAGTGAAGATAGTGCAACGTTTGGAGGCTGGCGAAAAAAAATAATACTCGCACTGCCCACGTCCCCTTAGGGCGTGACATCGGTGAACCAGTATCTGGAAACGTGATAGGTACAAGAAAAATCCCTCATGCTAAACAAGCAATTGCATGGTTCAGTAAGTTTCACCGCCAATTCAGGGTGGCTCTCACGCTTTAAACAGAGACACGGTATTCGTGAACTTTCTATACAAGGGTCATCAGACATTGGTGAAAGGGCAAATTTTAAACGAACTTTTCGCCAACTTTTACTGGACGAAGACTACGACTTGCACAATGTTTATTATGCTGACGAAACGGGTCTAGCATGGAAATCATTGCCAAGACGCAATCTCTCAGGAACAGAAGAAACTGACTGCTGGACGGAAAATACTGAAGCATGGAGTCCCTGTCATGACTTGTCTAGATGCAACTGGGAGTCACAGAATAAAATTATTGGTGATTAGGAGATCGAAAAAGCCCCGTTGTTTAAAAAATGCCGTGAATTTGCTAGTGACTTATCGAGGCCAAAAAAGGAGGTGAATTTCTCCCACTTTTTACATCGAGGATGTATCGAGGAAGAGTGGAGTGAATGAAATTATTGTGCTCCTATTGGACAATGCACCTTCGCACCTACCGTTTGAACTTTTAAACGCCATTGACAGCAAATGCCCAGTGCTGTACTTGCCTCCAAACGTCACTGCGCTGATTTAACCAATGGATGAAGGAATTGTTGAGGCCATGAAAAGACAGTATCGAAAAACTTTTTTGCGAAACCTCCTTCTGGAAGAATCAACAGACAGTGCAGGCATCATGGACTTCCTTAGAAAGTTGACGATTCTCAACTGCTGCATAACGATCGCCGGAGCATGGGATGCATTGACCAAAAGCACGCTAGCAAACGGATGAAAAATTTTGCTCCGTGACTATTCTACACTTTTCATCCCAGAACCTGCGAATGACTTGTCACGTTTGCTAACTTTAATGCAATTAAATAGTGACCCATACTCGCGAGACGAAACTGAAGAATGGCTCTGGATAGATGACTCATGCTCAGCATGAGAAGAACTGTTGGATGAACAAATTGTAGCGATTGCTCGCAATGAGGAATGGCCAGAATCTGGGATGGGTTGCAGCAAAGAAAATGAAAACAGCGATGATGACAGTCCAATACAAGATATGGCAGCACTATTCGAACTCTTATCGGCGATGGACACAGACTCTCCGTGGTACGTCGGCCGATGGGAGGCTCAGTCTGAAGATTTATAAGTCTTTGCAAAATGTGCAATGATGCACTAAGTACAGCAGGCAAGGATAATCCAAAATTTAATCAACAAAATTGATGAATGTTTTTTATAAAATCGTTGAAATGCAGTCAATCCATTAATTTAAAAAATGCACAGATGATTTTGAATGTTTGAAAAACCCTTGAATTTGTATTTATTCATTTGTAGGGATTTAGAGTGACAAATAAACTGAAGCACTTGCATAAATCGTCATCCAATATCTATTATTTCAGTGAAGGCCAGCCCCCTGACAGTGGCCTACTATTCCTATACGATAAACGAAAACGCGTGTAGTCCCGGCTTTTTAGTTCGTGAAATCGCCACTGCCTAGCGTTGGCTGACCTGTGACAGCCTTCGGCTCTAAATACTCTGATCAGCTAAGCGATTCGATACTTTCGTGGCTTTCGTCCTGTTACCATTATTGCGATGTTATTTATTGTGTTCGAACGGAAAATCATTAGAGGGAAAAATCATTCCAAATATACCAATAGACTTTAATTCATGTAAAATCTTCGAAACATCGGCGCAACATACATATGGGTGACAATTATAAAGTGGCCACCCATTTTTTTTAATTCTTGCGCGGCCATTTTGGGACGGCAAAGGTGCGCTTTTGAAATGGTTTTTCGAGAACTCTTCAAAAAAAAATATAGCGCCTATGTCGGAAATGTATATTCCACCAAAAAAAAACACAAAAATCTGGGTAAAAATAAAAATGGCATTTCGCACTTAGAGAAGCAAAGTGGACTTGATTCTAAACACGGAGGACCCGGATGAGGGCCTCAAAAAAAATGGTACCATTGAGAAAAAGGCCATTAAAAAATCAATTTCGAACGATAGTTCAAACTGAACTCCGAGGAACGGCGGAGTTGGAATGGCCAGGAACGGAGTGGGCGTTGAAGCATATGCCGCTATCTTCTTGATGTAGCTGTCATGAGGTTGCAGAAGTTACCGAGAGATGTCGGGTCGTGGCTGACGTTAGGATGACAGGCGTCCGAGTGTGCGAGGGTAACGTAGAATATGAATGTCGAACGGGCTTCATTTGTTTGCAGTTCCCGCGGAATCGGCAAAGAAAAAATACGAAAGCACCTAAAAACCCTGGCCATGATTCAATAATTAAAAGTGGATGTATGGTTTGTGAACGGAAAGAAAGCGGTCTTCCCGAAATAGTGTTTAAGGGGTCAATTATGATAACAAAGAATGCGTGACGATTAAATGTGAATGCGGTCTTAAAGATTATGAGTAAGTAAGTTCACCTTACAGTTTTACGGCAAGAGGAGGCGATTGAGAGCGGGCGTTAAGGGGTTCAACTGCAAAACGGGACGCGTGCAAATTTGTTTGTCGAAAACGGATCAGAGAACTTTCTTTAAACGGGGCGAACGTTTCGTTTTTGGGTATGAGGAAGCTCCTTAGCGAGATGTTGATTATCGACGAGAAATGTTAAGGGGCTCACGCTGAAGAAGCGCAGGCGTGAATCTTATTTTGAATCGAAGTAGAGAATTTGTACGAGATGAAGTACATTTATCGACTTGTGCAGTGGCAGTTGAAACTTGAACGGAAACTCGACTTTGGGAAACCGCGTTTAAGGGGCCAAATTAAGAAGAACGGCATTACGGCATTCGCGATTTATCGTGGAACGGGTTTGTGAAAATATGGAATAGAATCAATCTACTCTTTTCAGATGCAAAATAGCGACGTAACTTTGGCTCGAGTCCGGGACCGCATTGAAGGTGTCACAGTGGTCCCACATCCCAAAAGGCCGGCCAAAAGTCAAAAACGCATTCAATTCGGGTGAAAGTCTGTACTCGGGGGTTTTCCAGGTCGCTGAATACGAAATCGGAGTCAAAGTTCTCTTCGAATCGACGACTTTTAAATCAGGAAACGAATCCGAGTATGCATGCAAGTGTTTCTGTCGTGGAACAATCCCTACAAACTGAGAACGCCGGGCCGAGCATCAGATTTGTTCCCGTTCATAGTCATCAGCAGCAGTAGCAGTCCTCAACGGCTATTTTCGTGCCGAGAGTGAAACATTTTTATAAATCACCCACTGGGAACGAATCCGAACAGTCTCATCGTTATTTCGATAATGCAACACAAAACAGAATTTGAATGGACCCTTTTACATATTGGATTCGTCTCGATTCGATAAAAAAACAAAAGGTTGAAACAGGCGTATTTATCAACGTCGAATCTCATGTGAATTTTCGTTCGGATCGGCGACTTTTAAGTCGGGAAAGGAATCCGAGTCTGCATGCAAGTGTTTCTGTTGTCGAAAAATCCCTACAAACAGAGAACGCCGAGCCGAGCATCGGATTCGTTCACATTCACAGTCCACAGCAGCAGTAGTAGTCCTCAAAGGCTATTTTCGTGCCGAGGGTGATACATTCTTAAAAATCACCCACTGGCAACGAATCCGAACAGTCTCAAGGTTATTTCGATAATGAAACACAAAACAGAATATGAATGGACCAGTTTTCACATTGATTCGTCTCGATCCGATAAAAAACATACAGTTGGAACAGGCGTGTTTATCAACGTCGAATCTCACGTCAATTTTCGTTCGAATCGACGACTTTTAAATCGTGGAAGGAATCCGAGTCTGCATGCAAGTGTTTCTGTTGTCGAATAATACCTACAAACTGAGAACGCCGCGCCGAGTATCGGATTCGGTCACGTTCATGGTGCACAGCAGCCGTAGGAGTTCGTAATGGCTATTTTCGTGCCGAGGGTGAAACATTTTTAAAACTCACCCACTGGGAACGAATCCGAACAGTCTCATGGTTATTTCGATAATGAAACACAAAACAGAATTTGAATGGAATCTTTTGCATATTGGATTCGTCTCGATTCGATAAAAAAACAAACAGTTGAAACAGGCGTATTTATAAACGTCGAATCTCATGTGAATTTTCGTTCGAATCGACGACCTTTAAATCGGGAAACGAATCCAAGTCTGCATGCAAGTGTGTCTGTTGTCGAAAAATCCCTACAAACTGAGAACGCGGCGCCAACCATCGGATTCGTTCACGTTCACAGTCCACAGCTGCAGTAATAGGCCTCAACGGCTTTTTTCGTGGCGAGCGTGAAGCATTTTAAAAAATCACCCACTGGTAACGAGTCTGAACAGTCTCAAGATTATTTCGATAATAAAACACAAAACAGAATATGAATGGACCGGTTTTCAGATTGGATTCGTCTCGGTCCGGTAAAAAAACGGTTGAAACAGGCGTATTTATCAACGTCGAATCTCATGTGAATTTTCGTTCGAATCGATGATTTTTAAATCGGGAAACGAATCCGAGTCTGCATGCAAGTGTTTCTGTTGTCGAATAGTCCCTCCAAACTGAGAACGCCATGCGGAGCATCGGATTCGTTCACGCTCACAGTCCACAGCAGCAGTAGCAGTCCTCAATGGATATTTTCGTGCCGAGAGTGAAACATTTTTAAAAACCACCCACTGGGAACGAGTCCAAAAAGTCTCAAGGTTATTTCGATAATGAAACACGAAACAGAATTTGAATGGACCGTTTTACATATTGGATTCGTCTCGATTCGATAAAAAACAAACGGTGGAAACAGGCTTATTTATCAACGTCGAATCTCATGTGAATTTTCGTTCGAATCGACGACTTTTAAATCGGGAAATGAATCCGAGTCTGCATGCAAGTGTTTCTGTTATCGAATAATCCCTATAATCTGAGAACGCCACGCCCAGCATCGGATTCGTTCACGTTCATAGTCCACAGAAGCAGTAGTAGTCCTCAACGGCTTTTTTCGTGTCGAGGATGAAACATTTTTAAAAATCACCCACTGGGCACGAATTCGAACAGTCTCATGGTTATTTCGATCATGAAACACAAAACAGAATTTGAGTGGACCGTTTTTCATATTGGATTCGTCTCGGTCCGATAAAAAAAAGGTTGAAACCGGCGTATGTATCAACATGGAATCTCATGTGAATTTTCGTTCGAATCGACGACTTTTAAATTGGGAAACGAATCCAAGTCTGCATGCAAGTGTTTCTGTTGTCGAAAAATCCCTACAAACTGAGAACACCGCGCCGAGCATCGTAACGTTGATAAATACGCCTGTTCCAGTTGTATGTATTTTTATCGGATCGAGACGATTCCAATATGAAAAACGGTCCACTCATATTCTGTTTTGTGTTTCATTATCGAAATAACCTTGAGACCTGTTCGGATTCGTTCCCAGTGGGTGATTTTTAAATATGTATCACCCTCGGCACGAAAATATCCATTGAGGACTCCTACTGTTGCTGTGGAATACAAACGTGAACGAATCCGATGCTCGGCGCGGCGTTCTCAGTTTGTAGGGATTATTCGACAACAGAAACACTTGCATGCAGACTCGGATTCCTTTCCCGATTTAAAAGTCGTCGATTCGAATGAAAATTGACGTGAAATTCGACGTTGATGTTGGGAATCGTTGATTAATATAATTTTCCACTCGGGATGTGCAATAGAAATACGGATTTATTCGTGGAAAAGTATTTTAGCGTGTAACATGTCTTGCGATATAGCTGTAGATTGAAAAAAACAAAGGAATATATAGGTTGGGAGGTCGGTAGCCTGCTTTAGGAAAGGTAACGCTCGGTAAAGACAATTTCTCCAACACTCCCGCTTTGGCTTTATCGACTATTGTCGATTTCTTCTTTCTTCTTTGGCTCGATGCTCATCTCCGTGGACTCCTAGTCCTTCACGATTTCGTTGAAATTGCTGTCGAGGCAGCGGCTTCGTTAAAATGTCCTCCTGCTGCTCGTTTGATGCAACGTACTCTAGCAAGAACTCTTTTGCTGCGTATCGTTCTCGTACGTAGTGAAATCGAACGTCGATGTGTTTCACACGTTTGTGAAATACAGGGTTCTTCACGAGACATATAGCACTCTGGTTATCCATATATAGCGTCGTGGGAACGTCCTTGATGTTTAGAAGTTCCTTGATGAGAGACTTCATCCATGCGACCTCTTTTGCGGTCTGGCAAGCGGCCATATATTCGGAATCCGTCGTCGACAAAGCAACGGATTGTTGTCTCTGCGAATTCCACGAAATCGTTCCTGAGGCGAACTTTAGGACGAATCCTGTAGTCGATCGTCTCGTCTCCAATTCTCCCGCATAGTCTGCGTCGCTGTACGCGAGTAGCTCCTTTTTCTTGCCGCAATCGAAATGCAGCCCGTATCCGATGGTGCCCTTCAGATACTTAATGATTCGCTTTACGGCTTTCCAATGCATTGTCGTGGGATTCTCCAGATATCGACTTGCCTGATGCACCGCAAACGTGATATCAGGCCTCGTTGCCACCGACAAATACATAAGACTTCCAACGGCTTCACGATACGGTGCCGTTGTCGAGTCACTCTGGTCTCCCGCTTGAGCAAGAAGACTCAATTCCTGATGTGGATCTGCAGGAATAGTCACCGGATTCGCTTCTTCCATCCGGAATCGATCCAAAATCCTCTTCGCGTAGTTTTCTTGATGTAGGAAAATCGATCCATCCGACGATCGCTCTATTTGCATGCCCAAAAACAGATTTGCATCGTTATGTGTTATCTCAAACTCTGTCTTGAGACCGTCGAGGAGTTTATCGATCAGCGCTTGATTCTGCGAAACGATGAGTCCGTCGTCTATGTAGATCGCCAAGATTAGTTTCTCTTTATCGTCTTGGCTAGTGAATACGCACGGATCCGCGTTTGTTGCCTTCAGATTGAATTTCTTCAGGAATTCCGTGAATCGTCGATTCCAGCAACGAGACGATTGCTTGAGGCCGTGTAAACTTCGTTTCAGCCTACAAATTCTTCCGGTTCCATCGTCGTATCCCTCCGGTTGCTGCATATGGATAGTTTCTTCGATATCGCCGTACAAAAACGCTGTTTTTACGTCGAACTGCTTTATCTTCATGCGGTCACTTGCAGCTATAGCGAGGATAGTCCGAATCGAATCGAATCTGACAACGGGACTGTGAGTCTCTTGGTAGTCAACTCCCTCCCGCTGCCTAAATCCGCGCGCGACGAGTCTCGCTTTATAACGGTGAACATTCCCGTCAGCGTCTCTCTTCAGCTTGAACGTCCACTTGCAGTCGATTGTTCTCTGATTGTCAACTGCTTCAACGAGTTCCCATACGTCATTTCGAGCGAGAGATTCGAATTCTTCGTCCATGGCTTTCTTCCACCGCGTCGCTTCTTTGCTTTCGGTAGCTTCACGATACGAGAGAGGCTCCTGATTTTCAGCTAGAAATAAACTGTCGATGAAGTCGCGATATCTCATCGGAAGTCGCAAAGTTCCTCTATCTCGAAGTTTGCGGCCTTCGTTTTGGTCATCGTCTCTTCCATCGTCGGGATTTATTTCGTCCGCTGCTCCTTCCGGTTCAACATGAGGCTCAACCTGTTCGATCCCAGGTGTGTCTTGTTCTATTTCATCGGCGTTCTCTTGTTGCTCAGCCTCTTGTCCAATGCCGTCCTTGATCGCATCGACGTCGTCCTCAGAGTCTTCTCGTTCGTACTCCTCGTTCAACCATGCGTCGTCATCTTCCCGTATTCTTTCGGTGATTGCTCGACCGAGTTTTCCTGAGAAGACAACGTCTCTCACAGTTGCTATTTTGTTTTCGTCAGGGTACCAAACTCGATATCCCTTCGTTTCTTCGCCGTAGCCGATGAAGTGTCCTTTCTTCGCTTTCGCGTCGAGCGCTCGACGCTTCTCCTTCGGTACGTGCGTGAAAACCTCTTCGCCGAAGATGTGGAGATTTTTCACGTCTGGTTCTTTTCCGAACCACAGTTTTGACGGTGTCGCGCCTTTAATGCTGCTTGTCCCGGTCAGATTCAACGTAACGACAGCCGTATTCATCGCTTCTGCCCAGAATTCCGCTCCGAAACCGCTCGCGAGCATGAGCGTCCTTCCTGCTTCCTTTAGAGTGCGATTATCTCTTTCCGCAGAACCATTTTGCTCCGGAGTGTACACAACCGTGCGTTGGTATCGAATTCCAAGTGCATCTGTCAACGTTTTCATCTCGCTGTTGACAAATTCGAGTCCATTGTCTGTACGAAATACTCGAATTCCTCCGGGACAGTGTTTCTCCGCCTTCTTGAAGAATTTTCCCACACAGATCGCTGTTTCCGCTTTGCTCTCGAGAAAATATACTTCGCGGTAATGTGAGTAGTCGTCCTTCAGCAGGAGAAAATATCTCGATCCTCCGAGAGATTTTGTAGGCATGGGCCCACAAAGATCGGCATGTATAATCTCGCCGATGCTCTCGGATTTCGACGTGCTTTCCGGGAAGGGAAGCCGGTGCATTTTTCCGACGGTGCATGCCTCGCAAAACGGGTCTTTCGCTTCCTTCACAGGTATCTCAAGCCTCTTGAGGATCTGTCTCACGTGACGGAAGTTTTGGTGAGCGAGTTTCTCGTGCCAATTTCGAAGCGTCTCCGTTGAGCTCACATACGCTTGTGGCGGATCTTTTCCCCGTCTCGACCACGGTGGCTCCTTGATGCCGAACTGCATGACGAAGAGTTTTCCTCGACGTATCCCCGTTGCGATTGTGCGACCTTTTCTTATCAATTCGCAAGTTGTGCTCGTCGATTGCATCTCGAGCCCTTTGTCAAGCGCCGCGCCGACCGAGAACAGGTTGTACTTTAATCTGGGAACATAAAGCACATCAACGAGGTGATTCTTGTTCCATGTTTTTCCGTTGAACATATCAACGTTAATGCAGCCTTTCCCTAAAGCATCGATGCGGCCCCCGTCGCCTATGCACACGGGCGCAGGGTGATCAAAATCTTCGTACGTAACGAACCAATCTCTTCGACAACACATGTGGTCGCTGGCACCCGAGTCCATGATCCAGCCTGCGTCACTGACGGACTGCAACGGCGCTGATTGCAGCGCCACACTCACGAGGCCCTCGCCGCGAGGTTTCTTCCCCGACGTTCTATTGAATTTCGATCCTCCTGGGTCATCGTCTCCCTTTCTCTGCGAGCACTCCCTGGCCCAATGCCCCGTCTCTCCGCAGACGTAGCATTTGCCTGGTTTCGACGAACCGTTCGACGCGCCTCTCGATCTACCCCCTCTACCGCGCTTGGATTTTCCTCGTTGGGTGTTCGACGCTAGAGCGTTGCCGCTCTTATCCCCTCGGATGGTAGTTCTCGATTCCTCCGTTAGTAATCTCGCCTTCAGGTTGTCAAGATTGCGCTCTCCCGCTGGCGCTATTTCCCACGCATTAACGAAGTATCGAAAATCCTCGGGCAAGGTCATGAGGATTTTCGTCATCATCATGGAATCAGAAATTTCCTCACCCATTAATTTCAGTCGATGCGCTATGTCCTCCAGCTTGGCGATGTGAGTCGAGATGTCATCCGATTTCTGCTTTGAAACGTTGTACCAGTCCTGTTGAAGCATATGCAAACTCGCTTCGGACTTCTGCTCGTAGATTGACGACAATTTCTGCCACATTTCTGCTGCGGACGTGCAGTTTATTATGTGCAGCGTCGGCTGCGGCCCGACGGTTGTCACGATCACCTTCTGAGCTGTTGCGTCGAGTTTCTTCCATGACGCAAGCTCCTTTGTGTATGCGGCTGTCGCAGCAGTGTCCGCGGCTGCACCTAGGGTTGGTTCTACGCTCGTTCCCAGTGCTACCTCTAGTGCACTGTGCGAGTTTAGTATTACTCGTATTTGAAACTTCCAAACCGCCCAGGTTTCTCTATTTGTCAGCTTAGCAACTCTTGTAAGCTCGCTGTCCATTTTGCAGATTACTTGTTTCCACTGTTGCACGAGGCAGGGAATAACCTCAAAATTCAGCGTCACTTTATTTTCACAATTCTACTGTTCACGATACACTTCTCACCGAAAATATTTATCACACATTTTCCCTGGGCCCATAACCTGTTGGGAATCGTTGATTAATATAATTTTCCACTCGGGATGTGCAATAGAAATACGGATTTATTCGTGGAAAAGTATTTTAGCGTGTAACATGTCTTGCGATATAGCTGTAGATTGAAAAAAACAAAGGAATATATAGGTTGGGAGGTCGGTAGCCTGCTTTAGGAAAGGTAACGGTCGGTAAAGACAATTTCTCCAACAGTTGATAAATACGCCTGTTCGAACTGTATGTTTTTTAACGGATCGAAATGAATCCAATGTGAAAACCGGTCCATTCGTATTCTGTTTTGTGTTTCACTATCGAAATAACCTTGAGACTGTTCGGATTCGTTCCCAGTGGGTGATTTTTAAAAATGTATCACCCTCGGCACAAAAATATCCATTGAGGACTCTTACTGCTGCTGTGGACTATAAACCTGAACGAATCGATGCTCGGCGGGGCGTTCTAAGTTTGTAGGGATTATTCGACAACAGAAACTATTGCATGCAGACTCGCATTCGTTTCCCGATTGAAAAGTCGTCGATTCGAACGAAAATTCACATGAGATTCGACGTTGATAAATACGCCTATTTCAACCGTTTGTTTGTTATCGAATCGAGACGAATCTAATATGTAAAACGGTCCAATCAAATTCTGTTTTGTGTTTCATTATCGAAATAACCTTGAGACTGTTCGGACTCGTCCCCAGTGGGTGATTTTTAACAATGTATTACCCTCGGCACGAAAATAGCCATTGAGGACTACTACTGCTGCTGCTGTTGATAAATACTCCTGTTTCAACCGATTTTTTTATCGGACCGAGACGAATCCAATATGAAAGACGGTCCACTCAAATTCTGTTTTGCGTTTGATTATTGAAATAACCTTGAGTCTGTTCGTATTCGTTGCCAGTGGGTGATTTTTTAAAATGTTCCACCCTCGGCACGAAAAAAGCCGTTGAGGACTACTACTGCTGCTGTGGACTGTGAATGTGAACGAATCCGATGCTCGGCGCGGCGTTCTCAGTATGTAGGGATTATTCGACAATAGAAACACTTGCATGCAGACTCGGCTTCGTTTCCCGATTTAAAAGTCGTCGATTCCAACGACAATTCACATGAGTTTCGATGTCGATAAATACGCCTGTTTCAACCGTTTTTTTTTATGGACCGAGACGAATCCAGTGTGAAAACCGGTCTATTCATATTCTGTTTTGTGTTTCATTATCGAAATAACCATGAGACTGTTCGATTCGTTCCCACTGGGTGATTTTTAAAAATGTTTCACCCTCGACACGAAAAAAGCCATTGAGGACTACTACTGCTGCTGTGGACTGTGAACATGAACGAATCCGATGCTCGGCGCGCCGTTCTCAGTTTGTAGGGATTATTCGACAACAGAAACACTTGCATGCAGACTCGGATTCGTTTCCCGATTAAAAAGTCGCCGATTCGAACGAAAATTCACATGAGATTCGACGTTGATAAATACGCCTGTTTCGACCGTTTGTTTTTTATCGAATCGAGACGAATCCAATATGTAAAACGGTCCAATCAAATTCTGTTATGTGTTTCATTATCGAAATAACCTTGAGACTGTTCGAACTCGTCCCCAGTGGGTGATTTTTAACAATGTATTTCCCTCGGCACGAAAATAGCCATTGAGGAGTACTACTGCTGCTGTGGACTGTGAACGTGAACGAATCCGATGCTCGGCTCGGCGTTCTCAGTTTGTAGGGATTATTCGACAACAGAAACACTTGCATGCAGACTCGGATTCGTTTCCCGATTAAAAAGTCGCCAATTCGAACGAAAATTCACATGAGATTCGACGTTGATAAATACGCCTGGTTCAACCGTTTGTTTTTTTTTATCGAATCGAGACGAATCCAATATGTAAAACGGTCCATTCAAATCCTGTTCTGTGTTTCGTTATCGAAATAAACTTCAGACTGTTCGGACTCGTTCCCAGTGGGTGATTTTAAAAAATGTATCACCCTCGTCACGAAAATATCCATTAAGGGCTCCTACTGCTGCTGTGGACTACGAACGTGAACGAATCCGATGCTCGGCCCGGCGTTCTCAGTTTGAAGGAACTATTCGACAACAGAAACACTTGCATGCAGACTCCGATTCGTTTCCCGATTTGAAAGTCGTCGATTCGAACGAAAATTCACATGAGTTTCGATGTCGATAAATACGCCTGTTTCAACCTTTTTTTTTATCGGACCGAGACGAATCCATTGTGAAAACCGGTCCATTCATATTCTGTTTTGTGTTTCATTATCGAAATAATCTTGAGACTGTTCGGACTAGTTCCCAGTGGGTGATTTTTTAAAATGTTCCACCCTCGGCACGAAAAAAGCCGTTGAGGACTACTACTGCTGCTGTGGACTGCGAACGTGAACGAATCCGATGCTCGGGCCGGCGTTCTCAGTTTGTAGGGATTGTTCCACAACAGAAACACTTGCCTACAGATTCGGATTCGTTTCCCGATTAAAAAGTCGCCGATTCGAACGAAAATTGACGTGAGATTCGACGTTGATAAATACGCCTGTTCCAACTGTATGTTTTTTATGGGATCGAGACGAATCCAATGTGAAAACTGGTCCATTCATATTCTGTTTTGTGTTTCATTATCGAAATAACTTTGAGACTGTTCGGATTCGTTCCCAGTGGGTGATTGTTAAGAATGTATTACCGTCGGTACGAAAATAGCCTTTGAGGACTACTACTGCTGCTGTGGACTGCGAACGTGAACGAATCCGATGCTCGGGCCGGCGTTCTCAGTTTGTAGGGATTGTTCCACAACAGAAACACTTGCCTACAGACTCGGATTCGTTTCCCGATTAAAAAGTCGCCGATTCGAACGAAAATTCACATGAGTTCGACGTTGATAAATACGCCTGTTTCAACCGTTTGTTTTTTATCGAATCGAGACGAATCCAATATGTAAAAGGGTTCATTCAAATTCTGTTTTGTGTTTCATTATCGAAATAACCATGAGACTGTTCGATTCGTTCCCACTGGGTGATTTTTAAAAATGTTTCACCCTCGACACGAAAAAGGCCATTGAGGACTACTACTGCTGCTGTGGACTGTGAAAGTGAACGAATCCGATGCTCGGCGCGGCGTTCTCAGTTTGTAGGGATTATTCGACAACAGAAACACTTGCATGCAGATTTGGATTCGTTTCCCGATTAAAAAGTTGCCGATTCGAACGAAAATTCACATGAGATTCGACGTTGATAAATACGCCTGTTTCAACCGTTTTTTTTTTTTTTTATCGAATCGAGACGAATCCAATATGTAAAACGGTCCATTCAGATTCTGTTCTGTGTTTCGTTATCGAAATAAACTTGAGACTGTTTGGACTCGTTCCCAGTGGGTGATTTTTAAAAATGTATCACCCTCGTCACGAAAATATCCATTGAGGACTTCTACTGCTGCTGTAGACTATGAACGTGAACGAATCCGATGCTCGGCCCGGCGTTCTCAGTTTGGAGGAACTATTCGACAACAGAAACACTTGCATGCAGACTCGGCTTCTTTTCCCGATTTATAAGTCGTCGATTCCAACGAAAATTCACATGAGTTTCGATGTCGATAAGTACGCCAGTTTCAACCGTTTTTTTTATCGGACCGAGACGAATCTAATGTGAAAATCGGTCCATTCATATTGTTTTGTGTTTCATTACTGAAATAACCTGAGACTGTTCGGACTAGGTCCCACTGGGTGATTTTTTAAAATGTTCCACCCCCGGCACGAAAAAAGCCGTTGAGGACTACTACTGCTGCTGTGGACTGTGAACGTGAACGAATCCGATGCTCGGCGCGGCGTTCGCAGTATGTAGGGATTATTCGACAACAGAAACACTTGCATGCAGACTCGGATTCGTTTACCGTTTTAAAAGTCGTCGATTCGAACGAAAATTCACATGAGATTCGACGTTGATAAATACGCCTGTTTCAACCGTTTGTTTTTTTATCGAATCGAGACGAATGCAATATGTAAAACGGTCCATTCAAATTCTGTTCTGTGTTTCGTTATCGAAATAAACTTGAGACTGTTCGGACTCGTTCCCAGTGGGTGATTTTTAAAAATGTAACAACCTCGTCACGAAAATATCCATTGAGGGCTCCTACTGCTGCTGTGGACTATGAACGTGAACGAATCCGATGCTCGGCCCGGCGTTCTCAGTTTGAAGGAACTATTCGACAACAGAAACACTTGCATGCAGACTCGGATTCGTTTCCCGATTTGAAAGTCGTCGATTCGAACGAAAATTCACATGAGTTTCGATGTCGATAAATACGCCTGTTTCAACAGTTTTTTTTTATCGGACCGAGACGAATCCATTGTGAAAACCGGTCCATTCATATTCTGTTTTGTGTTTCATTATCGAAATAATCTTGAGACTATTCGGACTCGTTTCCGATGGGTGATTTTGTAAATGTTTCACCCTCGGCACGAAAAAAGCCGTTGAGGACTACTACTGCTGCTGTGGACGGTGAACGTGAACGAATCCGATGCTCGGCGCGGCGTTCTCAGTTTGTAGGCATTATTCAACAACAGAAACACTTGCATGCAGACTCGCATTCGTTTCCCGTTTTAAAAGTCGTCGATTCGAACGAAAATTCACATGAGATTCGACACGTTGATAAATATGCCTGTTTCAACCGTTTGTTTTTATCGAATCGAGACGAATCCTATATGTAAAAGGGTTCATTCAAATTCTGTTTTGTGTTTCATTATCGAAATAACCATGAGACTGTTCGATTCGTTCCCACTGGGTGATTTTTAAAAATGTTTCACTCTCGACACGAAAAAAGCCGTTGCGGACTACTACTGCTGCTGTGGACTGTGAACGTGAACGAATCCGATGCTCAGCGCGGCGTTCTCAGTATGTAGGGATTATTCGACAACAGAAACACTTGCATGCAGACTCGGATTCGTTTCCCGTTTTAAAAGTCGTCGATTCGAACGAAAATTCACATGAGATTCGACGTTGATAAATACGCCTGTTTCAACCGTTTGTTTTTTTTTATCGAATCGAGACGAATCCAATATGTAAAACGGTCCATTCAAATTCTGTTCTGTGTTTCGTTATCGAAATAAACTTGAGACTGTTCGGTCTCGTTCCCAGTGGGTGATTTTTAAAAATGTATCACCCTCGTCACGAAAATATCCATTGAGGGCTCCTACTGCTGCTGTGGACTATGAACGTGAACGAATCCGATGCTCGGCCCGGAGTTCTCAGTTTGAAGGAACTATTCGACAACAGAAACACTTGCATGCAGACTCGGATTCGTTTCCCGATTTGAAAGTCGTCGATTCGAACGAAAATTCACATGAGTTTCGATGTCGATAAATACGCCTGTTTCAACAGTTTTTTTTTATCGGACCGAGACGAATCCATTGTGAAAACCGGTCCATTCATATTCTGTTTTGTGTTTCATTATCGAAATAATCTTGAGACTGTTCGGACTCGTTCCCAGTGGGTGATTTTGTAAATGTTTCACCCTCGGCACGAAAAAAGCCGTTGAGGACTACTACTGCTGCTGTGGACGGTGAACGTGAACGAATCCGATGCTCGGCGCGGCGTTCTCAGTTTGTAGGGATTATTCAACAACAGAAACACTTGCATGCAGACTCGCATTCGTTTCCCGTTTTAAAAGTCGTCGATTCGAACGAAAATTCACATGAGATTCGACACGTTGATAAATATGCCTGTTTCAACCGTTTGTTTTTATCGAATCGAGACGAATCCAATATGTAAAACAGTCCATTCGAATTCTGTTTTGTGTTTCATTATCGAAATAACCTTGAGACTGTTCGGACTAGTTCCCTGTGGGTGATTTTTAAATATGTTTCACTCTCGGCACGAAAATAGCCGTTGAGGACTGCTACTGCTGCTGTGGACTATGAACGTGAACGAATCCGATGCTCGGCCCGGCGTTCTCAGTTTGTAGGGATTGTTCCACAACAGAAACACTTGCATACAGACTCGGATTCGTTTCCCGATTGAAAAGTCGCCGATTCGAACGAAAATTCACATGAGATTCGACACGTTGATAAATACGCCTGTTTCAACCATTTGTTTTTATCGAATCGAGACGAATCCAATATGTAAAACGGTCCATTCAAATTCTTTTTTGTGTTTCATTATCGAAATAAACTTCAGACTACTCGGATTCGTTTCCAGTGGGTGATTTTTAAAAATGTATTACCCTCGGCACGAAAATATCCATTGAGGACTCCTACTGCTGCTGTGGACTATGAACGTGAACAAATCCGATGCTCGGCGCGGCGTTCTCAGTTTGGAGGGACTATTCGACAACAGAAACACTTGCATGCAGACTTGGATTCGTTTCCCGATTTAAAAGTCGTCGATTCGATCGAAAATTCGCATGAGATTCGACGTTGATCAATACGCCTGTTACAACCATTTTTTTTTTATCCGACCGAGACGAATCCAATATGAAAGACGGTCCACTCAAATTCTGTTTTGTGTTTCATTATCGAAATTACTTTGAGACTCTTCGAATCCGTTCCCGGTGGATGATTTTCAAAAATGTTTCACCCTCGGCACGAAAATAGCCATTGAAAACTCCTACTGCTGCTGTGCACTATGAACGTAAACGAATCCGATACTCGGCGCGGCGTTCTCAGTTTGTAGGGATTATTTGACAACAGAAACACTTGCATGCAGACTCGGATTCCTTTCCCGATTTAACAGTCGTCGATTCGAACGAAAATTGACGTGAGATTCGGCGTTGATAAATACGCCTGTTCCAACTGTATGTTTTTTATGGGATCGAGACGAATCCAATGTGAAAACTGGTCCATTCATATTCTGTTTTGTGTTTCATTATCGAAATAACTTTGAGACTGTTCGGATTCGTTCCCAGTGGGTGATTGTTAAGAATGTATTACCGTCGGTACGAAAATAGCCTTTGAGGTCTACCACTGCTGCTGTGGACTATGAACGTGAACAAATCCGATGCTCGGCGCGGCGTTCTCAGTTTGGAGGGACTATTCGACAACAGAAACACTTGCATGCAGACTTGGATTCGTTTCCCGATTTAAAAGTCGTCGATTCGATCGAAAATTCGCATGAGATTCGACGTTGATAAATACGCCTGTTATAACCATTTTTTTTTATCCGACCGAGACGAATCCAATATGAAAAACGGTCCTCTCAAATTCTGTTTTGTGTTTCATTATCGAAATAACCTTGAGACTCTTCGAATCCGTTCCCGGTGGATGATTTTCAAAAATGTTTCACCCTCGGCACGAAAATAGCCATTGAAAACTCCTACTGCTGCTGTGCACTATGAACGTGAACGAATCCGATACTCGGCGCGGCGTTCTCAGTTTGTAGGGATTATTTGACAACAGAAACACTTGCATGCAGACTCGGATTCCTTTCCCGATTTAACAGTCGTCGATTCGAACGAAAATTGACGTGAGATTCGACGTTGATAAATACGCCTGTTCCAACTGTATGTTTTTTATGGGATCGAGACGAATCCAACATGTAAAACAGTCCATTCGAATTCTGTTTTGTGTTTCATTATCGAAATAACCTTGAGGCTGTTCGGACTCGTTCCCAGTGGTCGATTTTTAAAAATCTTTCACTCTCGGAAGAAAATAGCCGTTGAGGACTGCTACTGCTGCTGTGGACTATGAACGTGAACGAATCCGATGCTCGGCCCGGCGTTCTCAGTTTGTAGGGATTGTTCCACAATAGAAACACTTGCATACAGACTCGGATTCGTTTCCCGATTAAAAAGTCGCCGATTCGAACGAAAATTCACATGAGATTCGACGTTGATAAATACGCCTGTTTCAACCGTTTGTTTTTTATCGAATCGAGACGAATCCAATATGTAAAAGGGTCCATTCAAATTCTGTTTTGTGTTGCATTATCGAAATACCCTTGAAACTGTTCGGATTCGTTCCCCGTGGGTGAATTTTAAAAATGTATCACTCTCGGCAAGAAAATATCCATTGAGGACTCCTACTGCTGCTGTGGACTATGAACGGGAACGAATCCGATGCTCGGCCCGGCGTTCTCAGTTTGTAGGGATTGTTCCACAACAGAAACACTTGCATGCATACTCGGATTCATTTCCTGATTTGAAAGTCGTCGATTCGAAGAGAACTTTGACTCCGATTTCGTATTCAGCGACCTGGAAAACCCCCGAGTACAGACTTTCACCCGAATTGAATACGTTTTTGACTATTGCCCGGCCTTTTGGGATGTGGGACCACTGTGTGACACCTTCAATGAGGTCCCGGACTCGAGGCAAAGTTAGGTCGCTATTTTGCATCTGAAAAGAGTAGATTGATTCTATTCTATATTTTCACAAACCCATTAAACCCGTTCCACGATAAATCGTGAATGCCGTAATGCCGTTCTTTTTAATTTGGCCCCTTAAATGCGGTTTTCCAAAGTCGAGTTTCCGTTCAAGTTTCAACTGCTACTGCACAAGTCGATAAATGTACTTTATCTCGTAGAAATTCTCTACTCCGATTCAAAATAAGATTCACGCCTGCGCTTCTTCAGCGTGAGCCCCTTAACATTTCTCGTCGATAATCAACATCTCGCTAAGGAGCTTCCTCATACCCAAAAACGAAACGTTCGCCCCGTTTAAAGGAAGTCCTCTGATCCGTTTTCGACAAACAAATTTGCACGCGTCCCGTTTTGCAGTTAAACCCCTTAAAGCCCGCTGTCAATCGCCTCCTCTTGCCGTAAAACTGTAAGGTGAACTTACTTACTCATAATCTTTAAGACCGCATTCACATTTAATCGTCACGCATTGTTTGTTATCATAATTGACCCCTTAAACACTATTTCGGGAAGACCGCTTTCTTTCCATTCACAAACGGTACATCCACCCAGCGCGGCTCGAATCGTTAGGCCAGTCGTCGAGTGTCTCACGACAATCGCTCGTTTAATTATTGAATCATGGCCAGGGCTTTTAGGTGCTTTCGTATTTTTTCTTCGCCGATTCCGCGGGACCTGCAAACAAATGAAGCCCGTTCGATATTCATATTCTACGTTACACTTGCACACTCGGACGCCTGTCATCCTAACGTCAGCCACGACCCGACATCTCTCGGTGACTTCTGCAACCTCATGACAGCTACGTCAAGAAGATAGCGGCGAATGCTCCAACGCCCACTCCGTTCCTGGCCATTCCAACTCCGCCGTTCCTCGGAGTTCAGTTTGAACTATCGTTCGATATTGATTTTTTACTGGCCTTTTTCTCAATGGTACCATTTTTTGAGGCCCTCATCCGGGTCCTCCGTGTTCAGAATCAAGTCCACTTTGCTTCTCTAAGCGCGGAATGCCATTTTTATTTTTACCCAGATTTTTTTGTTTTTTTTTTGTGGAATATACTTTTCCGACATAGGCGCTATATTTTTTTTCGAAGAGTTCTCGAAAAACTATTTCAAAAGCGCACCTTTGCCGTCCCAAAATGGCCGCGCAACAATTTAAAAAAATGGGTGGCTACTTTATAATTGTCACCCTGTATATGCATGCCTGTCACCCGACTACTAGCGCCACAGTGCGGCAAGGACATTTTGCGAACAGCATTTATCTACCAGTGTCAGGGGGCTGGTGAAGGCTATCACAAGAAAAGGTTAGGATGATAAGTGAGGTTATAGCTACGAGCAGACGGTCACAGAGTGGGAGTTAGGGGAAAGATGCATTGGACAAATAAGAGGTAGAGTTTTCGCACAATAGCCGGAGTGAACAATAGATTAGAATTGACTGTACACAGTTCTCTGTGTAGTGTACTAATAATACAATAAAGGTATATAGTATTATTCGATAAATATTCTTGAATCTGTGCTTAACTATCAAGTTTACACAAATAATCGATAACCTCAAACGAAACACAACGTTTCACAAAGACGTTGACGTCTCGTATTAACGTGTTGACGTATCTCGAGACTGCCAGAAAAAATTAGGAATAATCGCCTCTAGGCATCAGTAGGATGCCTAGGACAAAGTACTCGTGAAGCTTTGAATCACTACATTCGAGGTGTGATGACAAACACTTTGGCCATAGAGTACACTTGATCAGGTAAATCAAACCCAGAAGAAAAATTGATGCACGCACTGTACGAATCAAAGATAATGCCCGCTTTTTATGGTAATTCATACACTTATACATGCATAGAGAACGAATTTGGTGCATTTCATTTAAATACAGTCGAATGAAATGCATCACTGTTTATAAATAGTTGCAAAAACATATTTTGTTGTTTTTGCTATGTATTTAGTTTGTGGAAGAGAAGTTGATTGAAATTAATTTAAATATTCGATAAAAATCAGATAAAGTAGATGTAAAAAGTAATCATCACTGCATGTGTATTATTTTATGTATCGTAATTCATAAAGTTATTGGATCGAAATCGAAAATTCGTATTTTTTCCAATTCTATGCAGTAAAATCTAGTAGAATATTCCAGTAAAATGCAGTAGAATATTATAATGATGTAAAAAAAACATCGAGATGCAAAAAGCATCGATCAAAATCATATGGAAGCAATTCGAGCAAAAGATCTTTAGTTTTAACGTAAATGTAATAGATTCTACTGCATAGAATTGGAAGGAATACGAATTTTCGATTTCGATCCAATAACTTTATGACTTACAATCCATAAAATTATACAATCGCAGTGATGATTATTTTTTTACCTGTTTTATCGTATTTTTATAGAATATTTGAATTCATTTGAATCAACTTTTCTTCCGCAAACTAAGTACATAGCGAAAACAATAAAATATGTTTTAGCAACTATCTGTAAACAGCGATTCATTTAATTCAACTGTATTCAACTTAAATGTACCAATTTTTTTCTCATTGTATGTATAAGTATATAAATTACCGTAAAAGACAGGCATCATCTTTGATTTGTACAGTGCGTGTATCAAGTTTTCTTTTGGGTCCTATTCACCTGGTACTCTATAGCCAAAGTATTTGTCATCACAACTCGAATGTAGCGATTAAAAGCTACACGAGTACTTTGTCCTACCCATTGCTCCAAATACTCTAGCTATGATCAATCAAAATAGGACTTCATTTCATTGCTTATCCAATGCATAGTGACGACTATTCCTCACTTTTTATGGCAGTCTCGAGAAACGTCTATATAGAACCTCTGTGAAACGTTGTGTTCTGTTTAAGGTTATCGATTATTTGTATAAACTTGGTAGTTATCACAGATTTAATATTTATCGAATAATACTACATACTTTCATTGTATTATTAGAACACTACACACGTAAAACATTTCTACATACGTAGAAAATACAATCGCTTTTTCAGAATAAAAAGTATTTCGTTTGTCGATCCGTGGACGATGATACACTAGCAAGACAATGAATGGGAATGGACAATGAATCAACTGGCAAGATGTATCACTGAAAAACATGCATATCACCGTCATATTGCGTTCATCAAGTATATCACAGAGAAACATGCATATTGCTGTCATAGGATGTATCACTGCGAAATATGCATATTGCTGTCATATTGCACTCATTGGGTGTATCATTAAGAAATATGCATATCGCCGTCATATCGCGCTCATCGAATGTATTACTGAGAACATGAATTTTGCCATCATGGAATGCATCACTGAGAAACATGCATATGGCCATCATATTGCGCTCGTAGGATGTATCACTGAGAAATATACATATCGACGTCATATTGCACTCATCTAATGTATCACTGAGAACCATGCATGTCGCCATCGTATTGCTTGCATAACATATCTACTACCTGTGCTAACCCAGTAAATACACCATCAAAAATCATTGGATGACTTCCATATGACGTCAATCTGCAAATATTGATTGTAGAATTCAAATTTGCCATCTTATGAGTTCATCTGTTAGCCAACGGATGCGACATTTTTACACGACGAATTTAAGTCGCGATGTATCTCAAATTCATGACACTGAATGAGCTCAGTAAATGTCTTCATCAACGTAAACGAAATTGCGTTCATGTTAAGTACAATTCATAAGAACAATTAATGCTACCATAATGAATACACGCCAAAATGTCTACACATGACTTCAATATGACGTAAAATTTGCCGACATTAATTGGGGACAATTGAACACAGCGATATGAGTTTGACATGCTCTAAACGTATGATGCATTTGTAAACTTTACAGAACATATTGCGATCAAAATGTTTTGTAAATTCATGATACTAAATAAGTTCATGGCTTTGCATCACGACATGTAGTCAATATACTGTAAAATTTGCTTCATCACTTGTGTGCTCGGTGTGACAATCATGACTGTCTATTTGAGCGTTTATATTTCTCAAATACACAGCCAAAAATTACGCTTTTTTATCGAAAGCTAACAAACCAAACAAACCGTAAGAATGAAAGTTCTTTATATTATTTCGTTATTTATATCATTAGCTGAAACATTTCTTGGACACTTATATACGTAGATCTCTGAATAAGTGACTCAAAGAAATTGATGAGGGATTTTTGGGCACTAAATCTCCCCTAAGAAATGAAATAAATTCCGAAGTACTAATTTTGTTACTGCAATTGCAAAGAACGCAAATTTCAATCTCATGAGGACAGAGTGAATTTCAAGGCTCACCTTTTGAAGGACCTCGTGCACTAGTGTACCCACTGTCATGCCAAAGTCGTCCGTCACAACATTCGGCAGGCTGTCGAGTCCTCGAAAGTTCTCTGCCAAGATGCCTTTTCTGTGGCAAAAGTTTGCACTAACGACCGTTGTTGCAGAAACGAGCAAGTGCGGTTCCACAATAATGAAGCCGTTGTCATTGTCCACTATCCAGTCTGAGGTGTCATGCCTCTTGGCGCATATTGATATAAGGTTGTTCTCGCTGACATTTATCGCCATCCTGGTAAATCCAAGCCCATAAGTATCAATTTGTATGAAAGTTGAGATCAAATTAGACAATAGAACCAAAGCTGTGAATTTTCGTGCAAGCTGCCATCAAAGTAAAAAACAAAACTGTAGTTGTTCATTTGCGTCCGTGTCACTGTCAAAGTAAAAAAGCAAAACCAATGTTGCCAATTTCTGTCATGTTGCTGTCAAGGTTGGAAAACCCAAAGAACTAGAACATAAAATTGCAGGAAATTGTCATTTGACAGCGGATTGACATTCTCACCAAAATCCATGACACTCGACGCTTGCTTCTGCCTCATCCCGGATGTCTATGAGGCGTAGCCTGGTATGACAGCTCTGCCTGTTAATCTCGAGAATCCTGCATGTTCGGAATTGATCCAGGTTCGCGCATTGCTTCATACAGTCGTCAGTGTGGAAATCATCATGGAACAGGTCATCAAGGTCACTATCGAAGACTATGGGTTCCTTGGCCTCCTTGCTCTGACCTTGACAACTGAGGACTTCCTCGCTCTTTGTCGCGACCAAGTCGTCAAAATCTGCCAGGAGACCACAGAGCAACACGCTGTCATTTTGAATGGCGCACGCATCATATTTGGCTTCGACCTCGCTGTTATTTTTTTGTTGCGCAGCAGCGACTTGGCTGCCACTTGTGGATATTCTGATTTTTTTTTTATTGCTGGATGATTTGGGGCCAATCATCTCCGGACTGACTTCACGCTGTCGCTTGGAGGACTGCCGATCTTCGTTCTTGATTGTGACCAGCTCGGAGCCCTGACAGGATAAAAAAAACAGACTGTACAAATTCTTCACAACCGAAATCCAACAAAAAGAAAAAAAAGGAATCTTGCAAAACTTTTACAACGGAAATTCCTTATTTCAGGTATTTTTTTTAACGATGAGCATTTAATACTTTCTGGATGTTTCAGTGTCTGAGGGTTTTGCCAAATCACGCAAGGTTGTTTTTGCATCATATCAATTGCAAGACTTTAAAAAACCTGTATCAGACTTAAATTTGGCAGAAATGCGATAAATACGAACTTTTCTCGTCGAGACTTGCATTGTCTCGTTAATCGCAATAAAAGAATTTAGTATTTTGTTCCCATCCATGCGGAGTAAAAAAAAAAGATAGGACGATTGACGTTTAACGACAAAGATTGCCGGTCGATGCGACCAGGAAGACTACAGGTAAGGAGTACGAACGCCTGTGGCAGGGAGACTAGAGTAAAGGAGTGGACACTGTGTGCTAGCGATTTAGCTCCAAAATCAAGGAAAATAAGAGTTGTAGGTGGCGCTGAAAACGGCTTTCCCTCATATATAGATATACTCTCTTGCTTAGCTTTCCGTCGGCTACTTATACATGGTTGTCTGTGGATTGAATCCATGCTCGAAAATAAAGTATTATATGATGTGTAAGAAAATTATAAATAAAAACTCACATTTTAAATAAGTTTTGTGTATAGTTATTAATGTTTTATAAGAGGCAACGTTAAATGTGTATAATTTGAGAACGAAATATTTATTGAACCGTTCGGTGAATCGTTTTCAAATTTGATAGAAGATTATTACATAGCCAAAGTAACAATGGGTGTAATTGTGATAACTTATTATTTGAAAAATTACGCTCGTACAATAGAATATTTGTGATTATTATTATTACTTATTGTGAGAGTCATTTATTATTACACAGACATAATGTACACCAAAATGCGCCTTGTTAACAGTACAGATTGTTTAATTAATTCATTCGCAGTGAACCATATTTAAATTTATTATTCAAAATTGTATTGATTACTTTCCATTGTAACACTTCTGTCTGCCGTTGTTAATCGCACGCGTGAACGCTTCCAGCATCGCTCTTAACATTATTGGAACAATAAAAATGGAAAACATTGCAAATCCTCCAGTACCTCATGCATTGAAGCTCAATCTGACTCTGTGCATTTTTTTCAGCGATGCAACAATCTTACATTTTTCATTCTCATTATCTCACTTTCTACAACCAGAGTTCCGCATATTAGCTCCGTCAACTACGAAACACGAATCGTTTTTGTGTTTTATAATAAACGAAAAATATAACTGAACGCTCGCGAAAAGAAAATTAAACTAAATGTTAGTATAGTACATGTTTGCAAATATCATGCAATACCAAAAAAAAAAACGCAAACCTCGATTTTGACAACTTTCCTCTAATGCACATGCCTAGAACCTTTAGCTACAAATATTGCCATACATCGGGGAATTGCGATCGCAGCGCCCCTTGCGGTCACTTAAAAGTCGGGATTTTGGGGCCACCTTTCGCTGCTTATCTCCTATGGAGTGTCCACTCCTTTACTCTAGTCTCAGGCCAGGGATGGCCTGTGGCGAGCCCGATCCAAAAGCACGGTCTTACATACAGGTCTGGAAACGAAGCCAGATTTCAATGGAGTCGCGAGGCACCGTTACGAGCTTCACTTTTCATTCGGCTCGCAGCCACCGCCGTCGCTACTATCGGCGAGTACCTCCCACGCACGGTCTTCTGTGATCTCTCCCTTCGCCCCTTGCCTTGTCTTAGACCGTGCCCCGTGCCATTTATTACTCCATTTTTTTATGACAACGTTCTCGATAACCTCTGTTTGCGTCAACGAGCATTTGTAGTTTGAAAAATATTCATAAAGCTGGCGAAGGTGAACCGTTGTTTCAGGGCTTTCTAAACTGACGAACCAATAAATGTATTTGTATATTCAACATTCCATGTTTTGCGTATTTTTTTACTTTCGTCATCGAAAGAAACTCGGAATAAAATTCGAATAAAAATTCATTTCACTCGAAAAAGGTAAGTATTTTTATTTATTTTTTAAATTTTTATATTGGTCTTCTTCCAGCCATACAGGATCTTCCCCTTTTTACAAGCCCCACTTCTATTCTCTTCCACAATCCCCCGTCCTTATTCCACAATTCTTTCTCATCTACCTCTATTCCCCCTTCGCCCCCCACGAAAAAGGTAATGTGCACTTCGGATCATCGAGAAGAGTGAGAGAGACGGACGGAAGCTGTTCTGTCCTTGTCGCACACGTACACGCCGATAGCAATGCCACGTAGTGGCGAAAATTGGAAACAAACGAGGGTTCGTTAACGGTGCCTACCCCCACCACGGTCGTTTCCAGCCCGGTATGTAAGACCGTGTCCAAAAGCGTGCGTGAAACTGTGGACAGAGATTAGTAGGGAGATGCACAACGCTCCCCTTTTCGGCGTGCCTCGTAAATGGCGCTAAATCGCGGCGGCGAGTTCGGGAGTATGATTTCGTGATCATCGCCTCTGTCGAGGTTGCAGATTACCTTGTAGCCGCGCGAGTCCGTGATCACCGCTGAAGTCGGTATCGCAGTCAGCAAGAACACGAATTGGTAGCTCGGTGGGGGAAAAGTCTCTGCCCCTCGCAAATCGCGCTCGCTCGACAGCCGAACGGAGCGAGGTTTTCCGTCCGATCGAGCTCGACAAATATGTGTGGCCGTACTCCGCGGATTGGAATATGCATTAAATGAATTCCAATGTGAAAAACATGTATCGAGATCATTGTTTTCTCTCGGTTGCCCGTTTATGCCGAAAATGCGGGTTAAAAAAATTAACGACGAAACGCATTGAAAAATAAAACGCCGTAACGATCGTGTGAGGTTCACAAAGAAATCTTGAGCCTTTGCCGCGATCGTTTCAACATTTTTTTTTCAGCAGTAAACATTATGGATAAGGGTGTATCATAAATCATTCTCTATCAGCAATGATTGTTGTGGCTGAATTGGCAGCCCGGCGGATTAACGATGCTTACGGTTCGGGTTCAATCCCCGGTGAATCAATTCTTTCTTCATTTTAAATTAAGAAAATGTCAAACTCACTCTCGCTTTAGCTATTCTCGCCTCTTCAGGCATTATTTATGATTTCTAATTCGTATATGCTTAATAAAAAAACAAGACATTGCTACCGGGGATCAGTGCAGCCAGATCGCGCGTAAAAATTACCCCCTCTCTAGTCTCTTACGCGCCCATCGCCCAATTATGGTAGCGCGTGTCCGTGAGCGAGCCATGGAGCCGTGGAGCCTAGATACCAGGAGGTTCAGCGAGGCCTTTCAACTCGTCCCCAAAACGAGAACAAGAAATGATGGCGCTGGGGTGCTCCGCAACCCATATGTATATAGATATACGCTAAACATGGGTGTGATCTAAGACAGATCACAGATGATGTACCTAACTCTCATTAGTGCTAAGGGATAACACCACTCTAGGATTTTGGGAAGATGTTTTCTTTCCTAAAAATACTTTGGTGTTATAAAAACAATACGAAATGGGTCCTGTAGCAATTTTTTTTATTTAAAGGTTCAATTATCGCTTTGGCCGCAGCGCTTTGGAGCGCGCGCTGAGTTGCTCGTACAACTTTAAACGCGTTTTTCTCGAAACCACTTTTTTCGATCTCGGAAGACGGATTACTCGACCACCTTTGCATGCATCGATTTCGAGGTTGAAATTTTGACAGCAGCTTCACAATTATATTTTTTATGGGAGTACGTATCCGTTTTTTGATTAAATGTAAACTTCTTTTTATAAACAATTTACTGTTTTTTTGGCAAAAAATCGATTTATTTCCTTCAAAGTGCGCTATTTAAAAAAAAATTAAAACCAAATTTCTAGGTAGTCTCATAGCTAATAATATATAATATTATTTTTTCGGAACCGATGTGTTGGTCTAGTGGTTAGAGTGCTTGCCTCTGAAATCAACACATCGGGAGGTCGCAGGTTCGAATCACCGTCTTGTAGTTTCGTCGAGAAATAAAAACACAGGCGTGACGTAGCTCCAGTTGTACACAGATGTCGCGCACACGGACCGGTACGTGTGCGTGTCGGATGGGTATGACTGTAGCCTGTGAGCTATTTCTCGACGAAACGCGACTAGCTCCGAGGCTGGGAAGCGAACTCGTGACCGGCTGTATTTGGTATAGGTTTTCCGCAGTTTCCCTATACCCATGACAGAAATGTCATGATGAATATAATACAGAGGGGGAAGTCGGCTGCGGCCGCAATGGGGAGGGGGGATGATGGAGAAAGAACAAGTGTAGAGCGGTGGACATATAAGTGGAGCCTTGTAAAAAGCCGAAAAGGCTGTGCAAGTAAAACTCGAAATAAATATTATTTTTTTGGTTTTTGTTTCAGGTCTTATATTTTACGATAAAACCGTTCTCCCGTGAAGCTATATGTAAAAAAACACGTTTTTTTAGATGGACTATATTGCCGCCATTTTGAGTTTGAGTTTGAGATATTTTCTCGCTTTTGCGTTTTTTTCCGAACCGTCATGAGGAAATTATGAATCGGCGGATATTTCGACGTTTGATGTCACGATCGGTCTGTCGCGAGGTTAGAAACTCATCCGATCACTTTCACCTCGTTGACCAATATATTACTATATATGTCGGTCGCGCTGCACCCCAGCGCTATCACTTCGGGACATTTTCGGGGACGCTTTTTTCAGCGCCTTTGCATTGCCGCTGAACCTCCTGGTATCTAGGCTCCATGCATGGAGCGACGCTTGGACATCTTAGGAAAGAGCCGAGCACGGTCGAAGTTTCCCGACCACGCCTACGGCAGCTGAGACCAGGGAGACTAGAGTAAAGGAGTGGACACTCCATAGGAGATAAGCAGCGAAAGACGGCCCCAAAATCCCGACTTTTAAGTGACCGCAAGGGGCGCTGCGATCGCAATTCCCCGATGTATAGTAATACTTGTAGCTAAAGGTTCTAGGCATGCGCATTAGAGAAAAGTTGTCAAAATCGAGGTTTGCGTTTTTTTTTGGTATTGCATGATATTTGCAAACATGTACTATACTAACATTTAGTTTAATTTTCTTTTCGCGAGCGTTCAGTTATATTTTTCGTTTATTATAAAACACAAAAACGATTCGTGTTTCGTAGTTGATGGAGCTAATATGCGGAACTCTGGTTGTAGAAAGTGAGATAATGAGAATGAAAAATGTAAGATTGTTGCATCGCTGAAAAAAATGCACAGTCAGATTGAGCTTTAATGCATGAGGTACTGGAGGATTTGCAATGTTTTCCATTTTTATTGTTCCAATAATGTTAAGAGCGATGCTGGAAGCGTTCACGCGTGCGATTAACAACGGCAAACAGGAGTGTTACAATGAACAGTAATCAATATAATTTTGAATAATAAATTTAAATATGGTTCACTGCGAATGAATTAAATAAACAATCTGTACTGTTAACAAGGCGCATTTTGGTGTACATTATGTCTGTGTAATAATAAATGACTCTCACAATAAGTAATAATAATAATCACAAATATTCTATTGTACGAGCGTAATTTTTCAAATAATAAGTTATTACAATTACACCCATTGTTACTTTGTCTATGTAATAATCTTCTATCAAATTTGAAAACGATTCACCGAACGGTTCAACAAATATTTCGTTCTCAAATTATACACATTTAACATTGCCTCTTATAAAACATTAATAACTATACACAAAACTTATTTAAAATGTGAGTTTTTATTTATAATTTTCTTACACATCATATAATACTTTATTCATTTTATACTTTATTTATTTTTCTTACACATCATTTAATACTAAGCAAGAGAGTATATCTATATATGAGGGAAAGCCGATTTCAACGCCACCTACAACTCTTATTTTCCTTGATTTTGGAGCCAAATCGCTAGCACACAGTGTCCACTCCTTTACTCTAGTCTCCCTGGCTGAGACGCTGAGACGCTGAGCACGTTCATGTGCGGCCAAGCCGAAACAAAGGCTTCGAGGGAAAAAGCAATCTGACATGAGCACGACTCGCGCGTGACGTCACCCGACGGCACGCGCGAGGCTTTTAGATGATTTCAATGCTTATTTAGCTCTTGATTCTCTGCGTTATTAATGTATACAAAAAATGTATCGCGCACTCTGATTGCTTATTTTTTTTAGTTTATACGATAATTTAAATATGATAATAAAATTACTCACACCCGTCCTTATGCCAAATAAAATATAATTCATAAAAGTAAGCGGAAACATATTAATATTTGTATTATTATATTAATTCTCATACTTTCATCAAGCGATAAGGCATTATCCCCAAAAACAAGCCAATCATCCATCCAGCCGCGAATCGTAAGTACCAGAAAGTGCACATATTCTACAAGCGATGAGATGGTCCCGCTGGTAGCGTTCCTGGCTTCGGCCCGCAGGGGCCCGTGGTGCAAATTTTTCTCCAAATTTTTCATAATTTCTCATACTTTAATCATATTTGAGATTTTCGGAGAAAAAATGATTTAAAACAGATTCAAGTTCTGGTCTATTTCCCAAAAACACATTTTTTCACTGAAAATTCATGATTTCTCATTTTTTTCCCGGAAATTTCTCTTTTTCCTATAACCTGAGTGAACGGCTGCGGAGATATTCGGAGTGAAGTTAAAGATGAAAAGAAATGAGATTTTTAAAGATAAATTTAAGAGAGAATTTAAAGATTAAAAAAATGAGATTTTCGTAAAACAAACTTGTTCTTATTTTTTTTCGAAACTTTTTCTTTTTCCTATTGAGTGAAAGGCTGCGGAGATATTCGGAGAAAAGTTATAGATGAAAAAAAAGAGATTTTCGTAGAAAAAACTTATTGCATTTTTTATCCCTCATAATTATGAGAAATAATGAATTTCCGAAATTTTTGCAAACATTGTTTTCCTTAAGAGGTAACACCACTGTAACGGCCTGCCACAAAGTGTTTTAGACAAATAATACTTGGGGTAATTATTAAGCATATATTGAAGTATATTGCAAAAAAATGGACGGGAAAATATTACAAAATGGAGACACTGCAGCCAATTCTTCCGAGGCATGTTGAACTTAAGGTGCTCTGCGGCACGTAGTATAACTTGTGCCAATTTTAATCTGGACAAAATCATTTTTTTTTAAATTAAATCCAGATGAGTGTAGCTAGTGAACCACGTAGGGGAGTTTAGAAATATTGATTTTTGAGTAATTGCCGAGTATTTGACTAAAAATGTTCATTTAGACTTAATAAAACAAATTTTTTTTTTTTAGATTAAAATGGGCATAGATTATGTTGCATGCCGCAAAGGTTCGACATTCTTCGGAAGAATTGCTGCAGTTTCGCCATTTTGTAATATTTTCGGATAAAAATTTCAAGCAATATACTTAAGTATCTGCTCAATAAATACCGCAAGTATTATTTGTTTATCACATTTTCTTCCGGAAAAAAAATTAAAAAATACGCTTCCTGTAAGGCCGCTACAGTGATGATACCCCGTACAGTCTTCATATAATTTCCGAGATTTTCCCGTGATCGTAATTAAAATGATGAAATATTCGGAGAAATTTGGAGAAACTCGGATGTTTGAGTAAAAATAATTGTCCGCAAAACTCCGAATTCTTCATATTTGTTCCAATTCATAGAAAAATTCGGAAGAAATCGGAGTTTTTCGGAAAAAAAATTGCACTAGGGGCGCGGGATCCTCCCCGCTCAGTGCTTTTTAAAAATTATTATTACTATTAATTCTTATTTGATTAGTTATTTTTATTAGTTATCATCATTCACTTTTTTTTATTTTTTTGTAACTTCCAGCTGTACAGGGTTCTTCCTCCTTCATATATACCCCATATTCCAGTTTATATCCCCACCTTGCGGCCGCAGCCGACTTCCCCCTCTGTATTGCATTCATCATGACATTTCTGCCATGGGTCATAGGGAAACTGCGGAAAACCTATACCAATACAGCCGGTCCCGAGTTCGCTTCCCAGTCTCGGAACTAGTCGCGTTTCGTCGAGAAATAACTCACAGACTACAGTCACACTCACATGACACACACCAGTTATTATCATTATTTTAATTAGTTATCTTTTAGTGTCGAAAAATGTATCGCGGACTCTGACCGCTTATTTTATTAGTTTGTACGTTAATTTAAATATAATAATAAATCTAAATTACAACTTATTTATCTTCTAAAAAATTGTTTGCGCTTTACTCACACCTGTCCCTATGCCAAATAAATTGTAATTCATAAAAGTAAGCGGAAATTTTTTTATACTCGTATTATTATATTCATTCTCATATACTTTCATCAAGCCATAAAGCATTATGATAATGCTTTATCGCTTGCTGAAAGTATATGAGAATGAATGTAATAATACTAATATATTTCCGCTTACTTTTATGAATTACAATTTCTTTGGCATAGGGACGGGTGTGAGCAAAGCGCAAAAAAATTTCAGAAGTAAAATAAGTTGTAATTTAGATTTATTATTATATTTAAATTAACATATAAACTAATAAAATAAGCGGTCAGAGTGCGCGATAAATTTTTCGACACTAAAAGATAACTAATTAAAATAACAATGATAACTAATAACAATAACTAATCAAATAAGAATTAATAGTAATAATAATTTTAAAAGAAGCACTAAGCGCGGGGAACGATCCCGCGGCCCCTAGTGCAATTTTTTTTCCAAAAAACTCCGATTTTTTTCGGACAATTTTTCCGATTTTTTCCCGTATTTTTCTATGAATTGGAACAAATATGAAGAATTCGGAGTTTTGCGGACAATTATTTTTACGCAAACATCCGAGTTTCTCCGAATTTTTCCGAACATTTCATCATTTTTCTTACAATCACGGAAAAATCTCGGAAATTATATGCAGACTTTAAGGGGTAACACCACTGTAACGGCCTTACAGGAAGCGTATTTTTTGATATTTTTTTTTGGCGGAAGCAAATGTGATAAACAAATAATACTTGCGGTATTTATTGAGCATATATTTAAGTATATTGCTATACATTTTTCATCCGAAAATATTACAAAATGGCGACACTGCAACAATTCTTCCGAAGCATGTCGAACCTCTGTGGCACGCAGTATAACTGTGCCATTTTTAATCTAAAAAAAAAGAATTTTCTTTTTTATTAAGTGTACATGAGTGTAGCTACTGAAACACGTAGGGGATTTTCGATAAGTTAATTAAAACAATATTTATTAAAAAATAACTGTCTTAAAAAAATTGAACATTTTTAGTCAAATACTCGTCAATTACTCAAAAATCAATATTTCTAAAATCCCCTAAGTGGTTCACCTGCAACACTCATCTAGATTTAATAAAAAAAATTATTTGACCAGATTAAAATTGGCACAAGGTATACTGCGTGACGCAGAGCACCTTAAGTTCAACATGCCTCGGAAGAATTTGCGGCAGTGTCACCATTATGTAATATTTTCCCATACATTTTTTTGCAATATACTTCAATATATGCTAAATAATTACCCCTAGTAATATTAGTCTAAAATCCTTTGTGGCAGGCCGTTACAGTGGTGTTACCCCTTAAGGAACATAATGTTTGCAAAAATTTCGGAAATTCATTATTTCTCAGAATTATGAAGGTTAAAAAAATGTAATAAGTTTTTTTTACGAAAATCTCTTTTTTTTATCTATAACTTTTCTCCGAATATCTCCGCAGCCTTTCACTCAATAGAAAAAAGAACTAAAAGAACATTGAAATCATCTAAAAGCCTCGCACGTGCCGTCGGGTGACGTCACGCGCGAGTCGTGCTGAGATTGATTTTTCCCTTGAAGCCTTCGTTTCGGCTTGGCCGCACATGAACGTGCTCAGCGTCCATGGATTGGTGTAGCTGCCGAAGGCGCGGTCGGGAAACTTAAACCGTGCTCGGCTCTTTCCGAAGATATCCGAGCGTCGCTCGCTCACGGACATGCGCTACCATGATTGGATGAGGGGCGCGTAAGAGACTAGAGAGGGGGTAACTTTTACGCGCGATCCGGCTGCACTGGACGCGGGTTCGATCTCCGGTAGCAATGTCTTGTTTTTTTTATTAAGCACATGCGAATTAAATATCATAAATAATGCCTGAACAGGCGAGAATAGCTAAAGGAAGAGTAAATTCGAAATGTTCTGAATGTAAAATGAAAAAAGAAAGTTGATTCACCGGGAATTGAACTCGGACCGTAAGCATTGTTAATCTTCTACGCTACCAATTCAGCCACACCGCTCATTGCAGATAAAGAAACATTTATGATACACCCTTATCCGTAATGTTTACTGTTGAAAAAATGCCGAAAGAATCGCGGCAAAGGCTCAAGATTTCTTTTTGAACCTTCCACGGTCATTTCGGCGTTTTATTTTTCAACGCGGTTCGTCGTTAATTTTTTTAACCCGCATTTTCGGCATAAACGGGCAACCGAGAGAAAACAATGATCTCGATACATGTTTTTCACTTTGAATTTCATTTAATGCATATTCCAATCCGCAGTACGGCCACACATATATGTCGAGCTCGATCAGACGGAAAACTTCGCTCCGTTCGCCTGTCGAGCGAGCACGATTTGCGAGGGGCAGAGACTTCCCCCCCCCCCCCCCCGAGCTACCCATTCGTGTCCACGCTGACTGCGATACCGACTTGAACGGTGATCACGGACTCGCGCGGCTACAAGGGAATCTGCAACCTCGACAGAGGCGATGATCACGAAATCATACTCCCAAACTCGCCGCCGCGATTTAGCGCCATTTATGAGGCACGCCGAAAATGGGGCGCGTTGTGTATCTCCCTACTAATCTCTGCTGTGGATTTTAGTAGTTAGTGTTTGCACGGCGTGCATAATGTGTAAATATGAAATGTGATAATGTGTAAACATTTTATCTGGATTAGAATTTTTATGAATTTTCTTGTCTCTTTAAAAAAATGTTGTTTGTTACCGTTTCCGCAACGAAAAAAAACATTGAACTAAATTCTGTATTTCGTTATTATTCTTCATCTGTACAGCGTGTCATAATGTGCAAATATGATGTGTGAAAAACTGTAAAATTTGTGTCTGGATGCAAATTTCTTGTGAATTTCCTTGTGTCTATAAATAAATTTTATTTGTAACTGCTTCCGCAACAAACAAAAAACATTGACTTAATTTCTGTATTTCGGTAACCTCCAAAACAATCTATATATAAGAATTGTATCTATCTATATAGAAATTGCCTTGACCAACTGGTTGGACCATTAATTTTATGAAATGATCGCTCCGTATGAAGTAGCAAAGGGTGCTTTTTGCATATCGTACGGCACTGCCTTTACAATTAATTTGATCAAATTATCGCTATAAATGAGGTAGCAAAGGGTGCTTTCTGCATATCGTACGGCACTGGTTTGTTGCTGACTTTACTTTTATTTTATTTTTTATTGATATAAAGCGAAGGCTTTGGGATTAGTCAACCCATACAGCCTGTACATAGATCTCGGAATTAGTAGTAAACATATTTTATAAAGTATCTGTACATTAATTAAATAAAGAGATCAATACTACAGATAAATTGAGCGATTGGCATACGTATCAGTTTTTGCATTCGAGATCTGATAGCTAAAAATCGTGGACTTTCCCGTTTTATGCACATTCGCTTCCAAACGGTCAAGTCCATTTGAAACTTATACATTTATAACTTGTGGAAATACAATTAGAAAAATATTAAAATCAAATCCGTAGCTGCTGATAAATGCACGCAACTTGTCGATCAGTGTAAAATGCAGATTTGATGCAGTAGATCGCACATACGTTATTCCCTATAGATTCCATCTTGCTCATAAAAACAATAGAATCTGATACATTCCATATCGGTTTATCCAAATAGAAACCGTATATGCGAACATTCCAATGAGTCCAGATAAAATACGAAAATCCGCTATCTGTGCTGCCAATACACCAAACAGCAATGTATCGGATTTTTATCTTTGGCTACAGGATCCTATCGGTCCTTTGCAACAGGGGTGTACAAGAGTAAAAAATGGCCGAAAATATCGGGCTGACCCTGTATATTCACTCTTGATTATATCTAGTCAACTAAATTTCAATTGGAAAAATAACTTTTATTGATGTTTTGCGCTGCTATTAATTACTTGAATAGATGTATACTGAACAAGGCTCAATAATTTTGCTAACAGTAAAAGTGTTTATTATTTTCGATTCCATTTCATCATTTTCTATAGCATCTTTTGTTGTCCCTATTACATCATTTTCATAAAACTTAATTTTTCATATGGAATATGATGCGAGTTTTAAGTGCGGGATAAGATTCAATTTGATTCATCTATAGTGCATAGGAAATGAGCAGCATAATCGTCTCTCTATTATTCGAAAAAAGAAAAGAAAATGTAATGATACGAAAACGATAGAAGCATGCCCTACAATGAGACGAAGACGAAAGGATTCAATTGGTCCCTGAATGACAAGGACATCGTATAAAACTAAACCGCGGCTACGGTATGCATCTGATAGAATTCACCAGTCCCATAGAAATCTATTCAAATTCATAAAGTAAAGTCAATGATGAACTTTACATTACAACAGATGGTATTTTTTATCATGGAAAAGTCACCAATCACCGCTGTATATGTATTATTCGAAATCATTTCCGCATCGCTTATAGTGTAGATTTTCTAAAATCAAGCTGTGCAATGAGATACAAACGAAAGAATAGTATTGATATGACGCATGGAAAATGAATCATACGAGAATATGATACGAGTTTTAAGTGCGAGATAAGATTCAATTTGATTCATCCATAGTGCATAGGAAATGTTAGCAGGATAATCGTATTTTTATTATTCGAAAAAAAAGAAAAAAATGCAATGATACAAAAACGATAGAATCATGCCCTACAATGAGACGAAGACGAAAGAATTCAATTGGTATCTGAATGACAAAGAAATCATATGCAACTAAACCGTGGCTAGGGTATGCATCTGATAGAATTCAACGGATCGCATAGAAATCTATTAAAATTCATAAAGTAGCAATGACGAACTTCACATTTATAACACGGAGCATTGGTTTATATTCTAAACGAACCAATATTTATGCACCACCAAGGGAGAGCGAGATAGGTCCGAAAGGATATCATGAGAATTATGCATTATTCCTATGATGATTAATAATATTCAATCGGACATTTTTAGCAGGGTAGTCATTGTGTGCTATATATACGTGTATGCTTTGCGCATGCGTTGTTATCAGCTGTCTGTGTTGTTATTTGCTGTCACATGAGCTGATAATATTAATTTTTTTAACCTTAATTCATTTTATAAATAAACTACGTGTAGCTGTAGTAGTGTCTTAAGATGTTTCTACATTTAGGACGAAATGCAATTACCTACCTAATTACGTAAAAAAAAAACACCTGAAATATGCGATAACATTTTATATCCGACGTAAATATAAATTCCATTCAAATATGGTTAGGTGGCCGAGATTATAGTGTGTAAAGTACGTAGAAAATGCCAGCAACTGGGACATGCGAGTGTAAATAGCAACCTCACATACCACTGCGTCAGGTGTAGTGCTTCAAACGAAAACGGAAAACGCACTTTAAATTAACTATATGTGATGCCTATACTGCAAGGTCATATACAAACGCTCATAAAGTGAGAAACATAAGTCAACGACAACCCATCGAAAGAATTGAAGTGATCCACCCGAAAGCCAGATTGGAAATATCCTTCGCATAAGTTATGGCGCTGCCCGCAGCGATAGTAGCAACACAGAGATTCGTTACGCAGTAGCGAGCGTCATCCGCAGCATCACAAGACTCGCTGCTACCATCAGCCATTATTTGACATTTTACATTTATTGAAATAATATCAAGACTTAAAGATGCTGATAACAACAGGCCGAAGTCTACAATCTAACTACCACTGAGATGCGTTTGTTTGTTAAATTTAATTTTACGCACAACATCAAAAAACTGTGTGGCACCGTGCGAGGTACTGTTTTCAATTTTCTCCTTGTAAAGGAGAACTGAAATAATTTTTTTTATTGAAATTATTTGTTGTGCCTTTTATCGGTAAATCAGTTTGATTATTGATTATATTTGTTATGAGAATCATAATAACACAAATAAAAATAGTAATAATTCCTAAAAGCTATTAATGTTAATGTGTTTATTGATAGTTGATGGTTTTTTGTAACTATCCAAAAATGTATTATAAAAATGATTTACAAAATCATAATATATTTTTCGTAATTAAATAAAAATTTTAGAACTTTGTAAAAATTGTCATACCAATTATTGCATTAAACTAAATGGACGAATTGGATCGCAAACAATCTTAGTGCACGATAGGTGTCTTTTGACGAGCGTCAACAATAAGCCGCCATGGCAGTCAGTTTCACCCTGTGCACTGGCTGTATTACTATATTTTTGATATACTAAGCACACGGACGACGCCTACAGGCCATATTTACCACCATGCTCTTGGGTCAAATTTACGAACGTTTCTTATACCGTATCACCATATGAAGATTGGACTCCTTCCCTCCAGTCTCCTTGGTAGACGCATCCCTTCCAAGCACGGCTTACTGCGATTATATATAGGTCATGTAACCGAATTACATTTGTTGTAATTATCGAAGGGAAAGAGAGACGATAGGGTTAAAGAGAAAGATAACTTTCAATATATATAAGTACGCTTTATTAGTTTTGTGTTAACAAAGGAACTTCTTATTGCACACGTCTAGTGGGCAACGGTCACGGACCAACTAACGAAAAATTACCGGTAACGCAAGTAGTGCGCTCCGGCGCCTTAACACTAAGTTTTGCTCACGCATGCGCAGTGAGCCTATTGACGTGCAATAACTTCACTTCTCAACACTCCCGCCGTTTGAGTGCGTCGAGGACCCTATGCCTAAACCGTTACATAGATGCTGAAACGGCCTTTTTGGAAGTGCTTTGGTAAATATATCAGCTAGCTACTGATCAGTGGGAACATATTCTACCGATATTTTCCCCCTCTCCACAGTTTCGCGAACATAGTGATAGTTAATGTCTATATGCTTGGTTCGCTTGTGGAAGTCAGGATTTTTTATTAATCGGATTGCACTTTGATTGTCTACTCGCAAAACTGTCGCAGTTGCCGGTAGACACCCGAGATCGTTTAACAATTTCCTCAGCCAAATGGCCTCTTTCGCAGCCGCTGCTGCCGCGACGTACTCAGCCTCCGTTGTGCTGAGTGTGACTAGCTTTTGTCGTTGGGACGACCACGTCACAATCCCGTTCGATAGACAAAACGTATACCCCGTGGTAGATCTACGCGTCTCCACGTCACTTGCGAAATCCGAGTCTGAAAACCCCTGTAACTCCGAGTTACTCCCGCCGCTTTTGTACATTACCCCGACTTTCGTTGTTCCGACCAAGTACCGGTAGATTCGTTTCACCGCTTGCCAGTGGCTCTCGTTGTGATTGCTAAGAAATTTACTAACCGAATTCACCGAATATGCGATATCCGGCCGCGTCACAACCGCAAGAAACATTAACGAGCCCACTGCTTCTCGAAACAGTACTGTACTTGGGTTTTCATCGTGGCGATCATTTGGAACTAGTCGCGCGTGCGGGTCGGCAGGAACACTTGCCGCTTTTGCATCAATCATCTTAAATTTATTAAGGATTTTCTTCACATACGCTTCTTGATGCAAGAACATGGTTTTCTTTACTCGATTTCGTCCTATTTGTACCCTGACAAATAACTTTCCATCCCCGATCGTAATTTCGAACGCGTTTCCCAACGATTTTATTACTGACTCGAGGGCTTTACTTGTTCTTGCTGCGATGAGTCCGTCATCTACAAAAAGCGCCAAAAATACATCTACACCGTCTACCCGTCCTCGAAAGATACAATTGTCGGCTTCCGTTTCGCGAAACTGATATTTCTCTAAGAACTCGCGAAACTTTTCGTTCCAGCACCTGGGTGCTTGTTTCAAGCCGTACAACGACTTGTTCAGTTTACACACGAAACCACGTTTTTCTTCTTTCTTGATGTTGAGTCCCTCCGGTATTTCCATGTAGATCTCTTCCTTCAGCTTGCCGTGAAGAAAGGCTGTTCTCACATCGAATTGTGTGAGCTCCAAGTCCTGTTCAGCCACCATGACCAATATAACTCTCAACGAGTCTTATCTCACGACTGGCGAGAAGGTCTCCATGTAGTCGAGTCCCTCTTTTTGTTGATATCCTCGTGCACAAAGTCTCGCTTTGTACCGCCTGACGTGTCTCGTATAACCTTGAACACCCATTTCGAATCTACGGGCTTTCGATTCGTTTTCCTTGGTACGATCGACCAAGTCTCGTTCTGCTCATGCGCGTCGAACTCTTCCTGAATCGCCTCGGCCCAATTTTAAACCTCGGCACTGTTCATTGCCTCCTGAAATGTGTTTGGCGGATTATGTTCAGCGAAGTCGATCTCATACCGTATGGATCGTCGGATGTTTGCACGGTCCCGCAGTTGTCTGTCATTGTCTGGTTGATTTTAATCTTCTTCTCGAGGATCTTCTGGTTGTTCGTTTCTTTCAGGTTCTTCCTGAGCTTCCTGGCGTTCTTCCTCCGGTTGCTGCTCGACGGGTTCTGCCACATCTTCATTTTCGTCCGCTGGAAGGATGTATTCGAATTCTTCCCCTTTTTCTGCCCCAATAAGTTGCGACTTCTCGTTGAATGTGACGTCTCTCGATACAGATATTTTCTTAATCTGTGGATTGTACAAACGGTAATTCATCGAGTCGTTCTGATATCCAACTAACAAGGGAACAGTACGGCAATCGGATTTTTGTAATTTTTCGTACTCATGGTACGCGAAGTTCAGAGCTCGAATATTAATATCCCATAGCAATTCGACGCCATATTCAGAAATTTTCGAGAAAATTGACTTTGAAGTTTTCGAGCGCACTCTTATCCCACAAAGATGCAACGTTATTCGAACCGGGCTCGTGACGTACCCGGTAGCGCTCGAGTCTAGTAATCGCGGGGTCGCTGGTTCGAGTCTCACTTCGAAACTTTTTTTTTTTTTTTTTCATTTTTTTTAAATGAAAAAACGCAAGTCATATTTTTAATTATCTCTTGATTATAAACATACATTTTCAAGTATCAATATTTATAACCAACAACATTTTTAGGATGAAAATGAAAAACATCGGGTAAGGAATTGAATACTTTATTATTCGGTCTGTATTCGTTTGTTTTATACATCGGGTGTAATGTTACACGAGCCAGAGTGATAACCATCGTAAAAACAAGGAAAACAGTAATTTTCACGGCATCTCGCACACCTTACAAACGCTGCATTGTTACATTCGCAATTTTTTTTCAATACATCGATCGGAAAACAAACTTCATTCACGTTCATGAAGATTTCTCTTTGCTTCGTAGGTAGTTGATCAGGATAAAGGCAAACGATGTACGCAGAACTGTTATTCACAATATCGACGGTTGCCAAAGCAAGCGTTATATTCATATACAGGGTGCGCCAGAGAAACTTACTTATTTGAAAGGTCAATAAAAACTTACTTCAATTATTGTTTTAATTTTTTTTTTATTTGAGAATACAATATCCCAATTTTTTTTTCATGCAGTCTTGAAAATGACATCGGATAAATGGCGACCCCCATTGCGCATACACTGATGAAGTCGATTTTTGAAATTCGTATCCACTCTTTGCAGCATATCAATCGGTATGTTGGCAATGGCGTCGCGAATGTTGTTCTTGAGGTGTGCTATGGTCCGTGGTCGATCGACATAAACCAGAGATTTCAAATAACCCCATAAAAAGAAATCGCATGGAGTCAAATCTGGAGAGCGTGCCGGCCATTGGAGATCGCCTCTGAGAGAGATGAGGCGGTCGGGGAAATGTTGTCGCAACAAATTCATTGAGTCTCGTGCTGTGTGTGCTGTGGCTTCATCTTGCTGAAACCACACGTTTCTAACGTTCATTTCTTCGAGTCTTGGAAGAAAAAATTCCTCGATCATGTTCCTGTAACGTGCTCCATTCACGGTAACTGCGCGTTCGTTTTCTTCAAAAAAATAAGGACTAATTATTCCCATTACCGACATCGCACACCAGACAGTAACTCGCTCACAATTAAGTGGCTTCTGGTGAAGCTCACGTGGATTTACACCACACCAATAACGCATGTTTTGCTCGTTGACGCAGCCGGTAATGTGGAAGTGAGCCTCGTCACTGAAAAAAACGACCGCGTCTTCAGGCAGGTTGTCAACCAGCATTTCACATGCATTTTGACGGGCAACAAAATCGCGTTCAGTTAATTCTTGCACAACAGCCAATTTATAGGGATGAAATTGAAGGTCTTCATGGAGAATTCGTCAAACAGTGGTGTCAGAAATTCCCATAGCAGCTGCGTGTTTGCGAGCCGAACGCCGGGGAGAACGCACAACTGACTGCCTCACTCTTTCGACATTTTCCGGAGTTCTGATGGTCCGTTGAAGTCCATTTCTGGGTTTAGCGACACTTCCACACTCCCAAAATGAGTTAACCCACGACAGAATCGAATTACGGCCAGGAACGAGTCTGTGAGGAGGAATTTCAAAGCGAGCGCGGAAGGCACGTTGCGTAGCAACAAGTGAGCGACCGTTAGAAAAGAAGCTCTCGACTGCGAAGGCCCGCTGCTCTCTAGACCAGAGCATGATGGCAACTGACTGGAGGGAGAAACAAACTTGGGAACTTCCCCCTCCAGATGCGCCCCCTCTCGCCCCTCTACCCGCCCAACTCACCGCACGGGAATTTTTTCTAATAAGTAAGTTTCTCTGGCGCACCCTGTATTTTAACATTTATTCTTCTATTTATATTCCTATTAATCTACAAGGGAGTTTATGTAAATATTATTACTGGATATTTTTACGTCGCCTATTCGCAATTTCAAGCAAGAGATAATCAAAAATAAGACTTGCATTTATCATTGACAATTATAATTACATATATGTGAATTAACATAGATTTTATGATTTTTATCCCGGGATTATTTATTTATTTTTTTATAAATAATCACCTATTGTTATATATAAATAATATATGATCATATATGAGAAAATATATAATTATGTATAACTATAATGAATTTTGTACATAAATAACTATATATGGATTTTGTCCATATATAAACATATATAGATATATTATATTCATTATATATAATAATATGTGATTATATACAACAAAAATTTATCGGGATATCTAAATGACGGAGGTATGCGAATTAAAAAAAAATGACAAAAAAAAAAATTTCGAAGTGAGACTCGAACCAGCGACCCCGCGATTACTAGACTCGAGCGCTACCGCGTACGCCACGAGCCCGGTTCGAATATCGTTGCATCTTTGTGGGATAAGAGTGCGCTCGAAAACTTCAAAGTCAATTTTCTCGAAAATGTCTGAATATGGCGTCGAACTGCTTTGGGATATTAATATTCGAGCTCTGAACTTCACGTTCCATGAGTACGAAAAATTACAAAAATCCGACTGCCGTACTGTCCCCTTGTAAGATCAACTTTGTGGCCTTCGGATCTAATTTCTTGCGAAATTGTTTGTCGATATGCATGTACGCATCCGATCCGAACACTCGAAGATGAGACACATCTGGTGTTTTTCCAAACCAGATCTCGTATGGCGTTTTTTCTTTATCGGTAGCCAGAACTCGGTTGAGCACGGTCACTGCTGTGCCGACTGCTTCCGCCCATAGCGACAGAGGAAGTTTCTTTGCCGTTATCATCGTGCGCGCACTCTCGACGATCGTTCTGTTGGCGCGCTCGGAATTCCCGTTCTGCTGGGGAGTGTAAGGTGCCGTGTTTATCAGCTCGATACCACGAGCCTCGAGATATCGCTGTATTTCACGGTTGCAATACTCTCGACCATTGTCCGTACGTAACACCTTCATCGGCTAGCCGAATTTGTTATCGATCAACTTTTCGTATTTCTTGAAAATGTCGAAAACATCAGATTTGTTTCATGAAGTAAACATACCGAAAGCCTGATGCGTCGTCCTTGAAGGTTATGCAGAATCTTGCACCACCAATCGACTCTGTTGAGAATGGTCCGCATACGTCCGAATGTATGTATGCTGCTGGTTTTGTGTTTCTTTTTGTCTCGTTCTTCTTGAATGGAAGCCTGTGTGCTTTTCCGAAGGCACACGATTCACAGAAGAAATTGTCAATGTCCGCTAAATCACACCGCGAATTAGCCCCTTTTGCGTCATTTCGCGCAAAACTTTATTGTTTACGTGTCCCATTCATTCGTGCCAGACACGCAAGTTGACAGTTGACACATTTGCTTCTGTCGCAACACTTGGTTTTCTCACTTTAAAGAGCATTCGGTAAATCTGATTGTCTTGTTGCACACCGACACCGAAAACTTCACCGTCACGGTTAATTGTCACTAGTTTTCCTTTGAACTAAACATCGAAACCCTTTTCAGTGCATACGCCAACTGAAAACAAGTTCTTTCGAATCTTCGGAACGTAGAACACGTTTTCGATTCGAGCTTCACACCATTTACCGTTCACTAGTTTATCGATGAGCACACTACCGGTAACGTCACACACGCCATTGTCCCCGAGCGATATCGACTCGCCACTGCTTGGTTCGAACTCACTGTACCAGTCCCGTCGGCAAGTGATATGCCTAGACGCACCGCTGTCGGTAATCCAAACCTCACTTGTGTCGACTGCCATGAGTCGTTTTACGACTTCACTACTCGGCTCTGTCTCCGATTTCACTTGTCGCTGTTTTTGTTCACTTGTCGAAGCGACGAACGCACACTCGCGAGGGTTTTCACCGGCATTGTCTTTGTCCCTTTTCTTTTTCCGGCAATCGCGAGCAAAATGTCCTTTCCTTTTACAATAGAAACACTCGACACTCGTATTTCTACTTTCGCGGTTTTTCTCATTGTTATTGTTATGATTCGAGGCGAACTTTTTCTTTTTGTTCCCGCCAAGACTAACAGCGGCTAACGCTCGAGTGACGTCATCGTCACCTTCGAGTCTTCTTTCTTCCTTCAATAATCGTTCTAATAGATTATCAAGAGTTTGTCTTTCTTCGGGTACTCTGTCCCATGCTGTCTGGAGAGCGTTGTACTTTACCGGTAGGCTACCAAGAACCTTCGCCATTATGGCCGTGTCCGAAATCGCTTCTCCCAGATCCTTCAGTTGAGACGCCATGTTTTGTACCCGGAAACGTGTTGTACAACCGACTCGTTTGATTCCATGCGATGTCCGTGGAACTTTTGTAGCAAGAGCATCTTGTTCGACACTGATTTCTGCTCGTGAATTCTCACCAATTTGTCCCACATTTGCTTCGCTGTGGTGCAGTTGAGCATACAGTCGAGCTGGGGATCCTCTATCGACGAGGAAACTATGCACATGGCCGTCGCGTTGTCTTTCACCCACTTTTTGCCATCGGCCGAATCTGTGTGCCGGCATCACTCGCGCACCCGTTACGACGTCTTGAATCGCGTTCGCGATAAGCATCGAGTTCATTCGAAATTTCCACGCTTGAAAATTCGAGCCATCAAACTTCTTGATGTTCTTTATCAGAGTTGATTCCGCCATTTTCGTTCGATTATTTTCCCGTACGCATTTACCGGTACACTACAATGGCGACCACGTGTCGACCACAAAGGAAGAAAATAAAGGATCGAGATAACCGTTTTCTCTCTATCGTTCTCTGACTTCCATAATCGGGTGTTACGCAGGCTGCTTGCCTGGGCCCATAACCTGTTGTGATTATCGAAGGGAAAGAGAGACGATAGTTGTTAAAGAGAAAGATAACTTTCAATATATATAAGTACGCTTTATTAGTTTTGTGTTAACAAAGGAACTTCTTATTGCACACGTCTAGTGAGCAATGGTCACGGACCAACTAACGACAAATTACCGGTAACGCAAGTAGTGCGCTCCGGCGCCTTAGCACTAAGTTTTGCTCATGTATGCGCAGTGAGCCTACCGACGTGCGATAACTTTACTTCTCAACAACATTTTCAAGGCAGGGGTAGGCACGCTTTCGGTCGTCGCTTTTCGATCCCCTAGACGCCCCTACGCGTCGCTGTAACAAAAGATTGTGCTTTCCCCTTTACATCTTGCCGCTTCATTCATCCACCGTGTTTACGCCTGTTTTCGTGCCGTGCTTGCCTATATAAACCAAAAAATTATGTTGAAAAAACAGTTCGCTAAATAATTGCGTGACCGCAACGATTTAACTGTCAATTGGCTAAGCTGAAATTAAAACTTATCCGAATCCCGCAATCATCTAAATACTAATATAAATTTTGACAATCACAAGTAGAAAGATGTACTTATAGTAGAAAACGATTGCTACTTTGCTTCTTACATGAATAAGCACCGAAAATAAAATATAGTGCAAAATGAACGAATAGGTACTGTTATGAATGAATTCATTCAAAGAGTTTTCAGTTTTATGTTTTTTAGAAGAAGAATAGTATCGGATTGGAATCAAACTCTATTGGCCAATTTCTAAGGCCTAATATTTGGTACTTCAACATGGTTTCCTCTACGGAAGTCGTTCATGCTGATCGCAACTGCTTGAATTCCACAAATTATTTATTAAGCACTAATTATCAATTCTAAGATGCTGCGAAAACACAAGAAAAAAGGCGAGTTGAATCGAACTCAAAGTACCAGGCATACAAACTGAGCATGTCGCAACTATACCAAACTATTTTCTAGCAATACTAAAAATGAATATGGTTCATATTTATCGCGGCCGCTCAATGAGGTTGGAGCGTTGACCACAATCCAGGAAGCTATTTTTTAAAATATATATGTTGTTGTCTAGACTATACTGAGTCGTTATGAATTTTTTAAAAATTCACCACCAAACACCAGAGATAAAAAATAGTTTAATGTGTGTAATTTTACGTGCGGTTAGATCGGCAAGACGTTCACGTTACAGGAGATGTAGTTTTTTCAGCTATTTAGCACCCGGACAACCTATTTCTAGCAACGGATTAACGCAAACTAAACCTTTGTAACCATTGAAAAGAATAACCCCATCGTACCCATCGTACCCCATACATATCCAATATTGAACCATCAAGTTTTGATAAAAGATTACGAGTCTTGGCCGGCGAATGAAGAGCATTGCTACCACGGTCTTACATACAAGTCTTAAAACGACGGAGGTGAGGGGAGGCCCGCTTAGCGTCCGGGGCGTTGCTGTCGCGGGGTGTCCTCTCCTTGGTCCCTCAGCACGCCGCGTCGTTTTACAATCATCGCTGCGGCCGGCTGAGGGGCTGGGGGAAGGGCACCCCACGGCAGCAGCGCATTGGACACTAAAGGTGCGGTCCACTTAACGCCCGCAACGCTCACTGCGCTTGAAACCGCGGTCCACTTAACGACCACAGTCGCTGTCTGGTCGCAATGGCTGCGTTGATATGCGCGACTACGGCGAGTTCAAGATAACCCACCGTTCAAGGAGACTATAGGAAAGAAGTCCAATCTCCGCATTCTGGAGCGTCCGTAAAAGTGCACCAAATAAGGGTTCCGCATAAGCTGCGCTGGGAACGTTCGTCATCCTGTACTCTATATACATGTTTTGCGCATGCGTTGTTATCAGCTGTCTGTTCTTGGCTATCATATAAGCTGAAAATTTTAATTTTCTTAACCTTAATTTATTTTATAAGTAAATTTCGTGTAGCTGTAGTAGTGCCTTAAGATGTTTCTACATTTAAGTCGTAGTGCAATTACCAACCTAATTATTTTAAAAACACCTAAGAAATGCCATAATAATTTACATCCGACGTAAATATAAATTCCATTCAAATGTGGTTAGGTGGCCGAGATTATAATGTGAAAAGTACGTAGAAAATGTCAGCGCCTGGAACATCCGAGTGTACATTGCAACCTCACATACCACTGCGTCAAGTGTAGTGCTTCACACGAAAACGGAAAATGCACTTTAAATAACTCATCAGATTGTAAGCGTGTAAAATGGGAGAGACGGCAACGTCGCCCTTTTTTTGAGCGAAGGAACGTTGAGTCGGGATCGGCAGGGCAGTGGTGCGTAAGACGTGCGAGCGTGAGGTCGGTGCCTCGATATAATAACGTATTTTTTAATCGTCCAACTCGTAGTTTAGATAATCGAGAAGTTTGGTCGCGAGCCAAAAAGGAAATCTCGTACCGGTGGAACGACGAATAGTTGAGAACATCTATATATCTTATAATAAACTTTTGTGAACCATTGGAAATGTGTCTACCGTGTTCCTCCCTTCTCTAATCCCGGAATCGCCATCTCCCAACAATAGAAGAGAAGGTTTTCTTTCTTACAGTCAGAAGTGGGATCTCAGAGAGCCGAACACGATAGTGCACCGAGTGCATATGGACGGGAGATCGGGAGTCGCGTTGTCGCGCGAGTAAAGTTACCGTGAGAGCCACGTGGCAGAGGTAGCGTGGTCGGACAATCTGTCGCGGTTCGGAAACATCGCGCGAGCGCGATGTCGCAGCCAAACTTTCCGTCCTTTCGTCAGGATGGTATCGGACCGTTGCATTCGACGAGATTTTCAATGCAACCGCCGAACCTAAGTTATCATCCAACTCTCGGGAACGAAAGTGCTCGAAACGGAAATGACGCAACACCCATGAACGTGTCACATGGTCCGAGGGCGTCGTGCGCCCCACCCCAAACGTCGGTAATACAGAACCCGTATTTTCCGACTGTGGGAACGACACCACGACCGGCGTTTTCGAGTTTGACTGTGAACGCGTCGCGTCGGTTGGGGAATGAATTCCATATTTTACCACCAACAAACGGTGACGAGAATTTTTCGAACAGAGGAGCTCTCTCCGAAGAGGAAGTGAACGAAAACTGGGTGCGCAGGAGTCGACACGCGAGTGAAACGAGCGAGGGGCAGACCAGTGGTGCCCATTTCGGAAACTCGTTGGACCGTGTGCTCGATACAATGACGCAAATTTTATAACAGAACGCCACGATGTTACAATCACAAGCATCCGCGATGCCCAGTCGAAGTTTCCACGTGATGCCTAACTTGACGAAGTCGATTGGCGATTTTACCGGCAGAGAAACTCCGGTCGAGGCAAAACGGTGGCTGGAGCAGATCGAGACCTCAGCAAACATACATGGATGCCCTGAGGCTTTTCTATACGAGACCGCGACGATGCACTTGAAGCACGCCGCGCGTTCATGGTTCTTATCGACGAGAAGAAATTTCGTGAGCTGGGCTGCCTTCAGACACTCCTTCACGTCAACCTTCGTGCCGGAAGTGAATAAATCGCAGCTATGGGATAATTTGAGAAACCGCCGTCAACGTGAAACAGAGTGCCTACAGGACTACTATTATGACAAGGTGAGGTTATGTAGTGCTCTCGACTTGCCGTTCGAAGAGATTCGAGAACAGGTGGCGTGGGGATTGTTGAGTCGAGACATGACCGTGCACGTGTTGACAACAGATTACGATTGTGTTGAGAGGCTATTCCACGGACTGCTTCGATTCGAGAGAACAATGAAATCGTATGACGACATTAAATCACATAAGGCGAAGGACACGGGCGCACCAAAGTGGAAAAAGAACACGGATGATGATTCAAATAAAGAAAATCTATCCGGTGAAAAAGAGGCGAATAAAACAAACATCGACGGTGTAAAGTGCTTCAACTGTGGGAAGCTGGGACATTACTCGCGCAGATGTACCGAACCACGTCGCTCTGCTACGTGCAGGAGGTGCGGTGAGACGGGGCATTTCGCCAGGTATTGTGCAAAACCGGTGGCGTTGGACCAGGGAGAGGTAAAGATTGTGGCATCTACTTCCTCGAACACGACCACCGAGAGCTCGAAGGAAGGAGGGGACAACGGGCGAAATCGTATCTCCTCGGCGGAGAAACTCGCCAAATATTTAAAACCGGTTACCGTGAACGTGGCACGGTAACGGTGCCTCGTTCCGTGGGGTGGATGGATGATCGACCGGTAACGGTCGATCATCACAAGCGATGATCGATCCGGGAAGCTCGGATTGTACAATAAAAGCTACCGTGGTCTTATGTCATGGTTTTGACATCCTCCGACTACCAAGCACCCTGGGGGGTTTCGGAAAACCGGAAATCCAGAACGTCGTGAGGTCGTGTGGCATAGTGCGTGCGGAGGTCGACATCGACGGGGTCAGGGCGAAAGAAGTCCCCTTCCGGATCATTCCCGACGACGTTCAATCAACAGATGTGTTGATAGGTCGAACGTTCACCGAACTCGAGCATATCGCTTATGTCAAGGTCGATGATCAGCTGATTTTCCTTGACAACTCAACACACGAGTTGTCAAAAATTTTGCCGGAGATGAAGTACAACGACGAGCGTCGACCAGCCGTGGCCCACGACAGCGAGCTGCTTCCTGCATCGATCAACTTCATCAACGCAAACGTCAACGAGGAAGAATTGTCATTACCAATGATAAACTTCGACAACAACAGTTACCGTGTGAAAAAGGGGGATCTGGTCGATCCAACGATCCTGAAGGTACAACGAGTCGAGCTGCAGCAACGCCGAGAATCACCAATTGGCGACGACGAGGTCAACGTCGACGACAAGGTTCCCCCCCGTCAACGTCAACAGTTATTGAAAATGTTAAGCGATTTCCGAGATTGTATTGCTAATGATATTTTCGAAATAGGGAAAACTAACCTACTAGAGATGGACATACAGGTCAAGGCAGGTAGCGCGCCTGTAAATACCGAACAAACAATCAGGAACGAAGCGAAATCAAGAGGATTGTCTCGGAATGGAAGGAAGCGGGCATTGTGAAGGAAACGTCATCCCCGTTTGCGAGCCCGGTACTGTTGGTAACTAAGAAAACTGGGGAAAAGCGTCTCGTTGTCGACTATCGTAAGTTAAACTCTGTAACGGAACGTATTAATTTCCCTCTGCCGAATTTAGATGAGTACCTCGAGGTGCTGAATGGAGCGAAGATTTTCGCAACGCTCGACCTCGCTCATGGTTACCTGCAGCTACCGCTGACGGAAGGCGCCCGTGCCAAAACGGCGTTTATCACACCCGATGATACAGGGGAATTCACGCGAGCTATGTTTGGGCTAATGAACGCCCCGTTCTACTTCTCAAAAATGATGGAGATGGCACTCGGACCTCTCCGGAACAAGTATTTACTTTTCTACCTCGACGACGTTTTGGTTATGGCGCCGGACTGGGATGAGATGATGGTGCGGCTGCGAGCGGTCCTCGAGGCGTTGCGAAAGGCGGGTCTTACATTAAAGTTGAAGAAATGTCATTTCGGCAAAAGGAGGGTTGAATATTTGGGGTTTATGGTCAGCGAAGCGGGAGTAGAGCCTGGTCCCGTTAAAGTTCAAGCCATCGCGAAATTTCCAGTACCAAGAAATGTCCACGAGATTCGGAGATTTATTGGAATGTCGAGTTTCTTCCGTAGATTTGTTCCGAAATTCGCTACTATTGTTGCGCCGTTAACGGAGCTAACGCGCAAGAATGTAGAATTCCGGTGGGGGGAAGTCGAAGATCGAGCATTCAACAGAGTCAAGGAGATCTTAGTAGCGGAACCGGTGCTGGGTATTTATAATCCGAAAGCGAGTAGGACAGAATTACATACTGACGCTAGCGCAGAGGGACTGGGGGCTATTCTGTTTCAGCAAAACGAGCGCAACGAGATGCACCCCATCTTCGCGATTAGCAGAAGGACGTCTACGGCAGAGAGAAGCTATCATTCGTCTAAACTTGAACTAATGGCGATAGTATGGGCGATCGAGAGATTGCGAGTATTTTTGATCTCGCTAAAATTTACAATCGTCACGGACTGTCAAGCCCTAGTCTATTTGAATGCGCACAAAACTACTAATCCGCAAGTTGTACGTTGGACGGCTTCTCTCGCCGAATACGATTACCAGATAAAACACCGAAAAGGTGCGGCAATGGCTCATGTAGACGCGCTATCTAGGGCCCCGGTAGACGAACCTGTAGACGAGGAACTGCTTGAGCGTTCTCAAGTGTTAAAAATTGTATTGCGGGAGGACGAATTGCTGTTGTACCAGCGCGATGACAAATCTTTAAAAAAAAAAGATCGATATCCTGTCTAAACCACGAGCGATATGTAAAAAGGCAGAGTTGGATTCAGTACGGGGTTATAGGCTTTGCGACGGGATATTGTATCGAACGATCGAGCGTGACGGGGGGGAAGTAGATTTGTATGTTGTACCCACAACAATGCGAAAAGCGATAGCGATAAAGTTTCACGATCTCGGGAGTCATTTCGGAATAGACAAGACGCTTGCGAGAGTGAGGTCCTATTATTACTTTCCAAAAATGAGGACGTATCTCAAGAGACACATAGCGCAATGCCTAGAATGTATACTGAGTAAAAAAGGGAGTGGGCCTCAAGCAGGGCAATTGCACCCAATTCCTCCCGGGGAAAGACCTTTTGCGGTAATTCACATCGACCACGTGGGTCCCTTTATCACATCGTCGAAGGGGAGTAAATATATACTGGGAATTATCGACACACTAACTAAATACGTAATATTCGAACCCGTACGAAATACAAGTGCGTTACTCACCGTTAGGAAGCTCGAGCAATTTGTAAACCGATTCGGCGCGCCGGTAAAGATCATTAGCGATCGGGGGACGAGTTTTACGGCCAGGTCTTTTGAAGAATTCTGCGAACGACACGGTATTCACCATACCTTAAATTCTAGCCGACATCCGCAGGCGAATGGCCTCATAGAGCGTATGAACCGTACGCTACTTCCAGCCCTGATCATTCGTACAGAGCAAGGCGCGCGAACCGATTGGGATGAAGAGGTAAAAATGATAGAGCGAGACGTGAACTCGACGGTGAGTAAATCGACAGGAAAAACGCCGGTTGAGAGTTTATTTGGGTATCAACCCCGTTTTGAGGAAGGTAGAGTACGAAGGCTCACCGAGAATTGCGAAGTTTACCGAAACCCGTCAGACGTAAGAAGAGAAATCCGTGAAAACATTGTAAGCGAACAGGCGAAAAGCAAAGAGTACTATGATAAGCGTCGTCGAACAAATGTAAAGTTCGCGGTAGGGGATAATGTATACCTCAAGGTAGATCACGTGGCGACGGGGGAGAGTACCAAGCTCCAACCACGATACAAAGGACCGTTTGTAGTAGCTAAAATCTTGACAAGTGACACATATATTATCACAAGGTTGGCTGGAGGGAGGAAGACTCATAAACCCCTAACAGCGCACGTCTCGCAATTAAAACTATGGCGTGGTCGCGATCGATACTCTTCCCTGGGAGATGATGATTCGAGTGACGACTCAGACGACCCTGACGACACGATACTAGTCCAACGAAAAAGAAAAACTAAGTCCGAAGGGCTGATGAATGTCGGAAAATGTAAATCGAAGGAGCGAGAGACGTACGAAGGTGCGAATAACAGTTCGGCAGAGAGTGAGTGTGAGAGAGTGGGAAGTATATCACCAAAAGGAAAGCAACGCGAACGACGAAAGCCCAATTATTTACGCGATTACGTGACGGAATGAGAGACCAAACATAGCATAAAAGATAAAGAGGAGCGTTTGTGATCAGTGTCGTGTAACGACGACTAATATTAAGTTCCAAAAACTCAATGTAAGATCTTATTAAGTGTAATTCATATTATATAATGACGTATCGATAACGAGACCAAAGCAAACCTGTGTGATTTTAGAGGGTCCTAAAATATATTCAGGATGGTCGAACTGTAAGCGTGTAAAATGGGAGAGACGGCAACGTCGCCCTTTTTTTGAGCGAACGAACGTTGAGTCGGGATCGGCAGGGCAGTGGTGCGTAAGACGTGCGAGCGTGAGGTCGGTGCCTCGATATAATAACGTATCTTTTAATCGTCCAACTCGTAGTTTAGATAATCGAGAAGTTTGGTCGCGAGCCAAAAAGGAAATCTCGTACCGGTGGAACGACGAATAGTTGGGAACATCTATATATCTTATAATAAACTTTTGTGAACCATTGGAAATGTGTCTACCGTGTTCCTCCCTTCTCTAATCCCGGAATCGCCATCGCCCAACAATAGAAGAGAAGGTTTTCTTTCTTACAAGATAAACCGCTCCTCCGCTGTGCAAATTGCAATAACCTAGATCACCCAGTGAACTATAAGTGATGCCTATACTACAAGGTCATATACAAACGCTCATAAAGTGACAGATATAAGATAACGACAACTTATCGAAAGAATTGAAGCGATACACCCGAAAGTCACATCGCAAGTATCCTTTGCAAAAGCTATGGCACCACCCGCAGCGACATTATCAACACAGAGATTGGCTCCGCAGTAGCGAGAATCATCCGCAGTATCACGAGTTCCACGTATAATCTAAAACCTAAACAGAAAAACTTGGAAAAAATATCAGATTAGATTTGTAATTAAAAAGTAAATTTTCCTATCCTCCCTCGTCCGATACGAGTGGACGATAGGTGTTTGTTTTTGACAAACGTCAACAATTAGCCGCCATAACAGTCATTTTCACACTGTGTACTGGCTGTATTACTATATTTTGACACATTAAAGATACGGACGACGCCTACAGGCCATATTTAACACCACGCTCTTGAATCAAATTTACGGACGTTTCTTATACCCATTCAGGAAGACTAGAAGTAAGGAGTACGAACGCCTGTGGCGAGCCCGATCCAAAAGCATCCGTGAAACTGTGGATTTTAGTAGTTAGTGTTTTCACGGCGTGCGTCGCTAGTGCACGACCGCACCGAAGTGAACTAACCGACAAGAACACAACCGACGTCATGTGTCATCGATGATTCCCGCTCGTCGTTCGTGTTGGCATAAAGCGTATTCTGGCTAACCAATTTTGCGAATTGTCATAGATGTAAAAGAAAAATTGTCTCGGTATAAAATATATTTAGTGATCTGCGGCGAAAACAATCAATCGTAGGTAAGAAAAATAGTACTTGGATTCATAAAAAGAATGTTTTCGTTTTATCGTACCGTTATCGTACCGAGTGAAATAAAAATTATCACAAACGCGAGATATGGAGCAAGTGTCCCGTCGATGAGACAAAACGTGCAATATATGGATTTTTTTTCGTATATTGCACGTTTTGTCTCATGTCTCGGAAATAAACAAAATGTTTATTTTCGAGGCGTGAAAATGGGAAGTGAGTGAGTGAGTGGGTGGAATATCAATTTGCCATTTTCATAGGAAGTCAATTTAAATAAATAGTTGTAATAATAGTGTTTGAATTGTTGCTTTCAGTGCCCGAACGCGAGACAAACTTTGAGTGCAGCGATCGATCGAGAACTGCCGTTAAAATCAACACTCTCCATCAAGTTCTCGAAAAAGTTTCGGATATGAAAAATTTAGAGTACGTGGGATGCCAAGCACACAATGAAGAGCTCACGAAGAGAGTGATAAACTATTATCTTGTCATGAGAGGATATTTTCTAGCGCGATCGGTCAACGAAAATAATCACGCAAGGAAAATTAACACGAAAAACAATAGGAAAAAATTAAAATGTAAGATCGATTTATCTGTGCAGCGTCTCATAATGTGCAAATATGATGTGTGATAATTTGTAAATCGTTCGTTTGAATTCAAAATTCTTATGAATTTTCTTGTGTCTATGTTTTTTCTGCTTCCGCAACGAAAAAAAGACATTGACTTAATATCTATATTTCGTTATTATTCTTTATCTGTACAGCGTATCATAATGTGTAAATATGAGATGTGATAATTTGAAAAACTTTTGTCTGGATTGAAATTTCTTATGAATTTTCTTGTGTCTATAAATAAATTTTGTTCGTTACGCTTTCTGCGAGGAAAAAAAACTGACTTTATTTCTGTTTGTCGTTATTATTCTTTATCTCTACAGCGTGTCACAATGGGTAAATATGGTGATAAACTGTAAATTTTTTGTCTGGATGCAAATTTCTTATGAATTTCCTCGTGTCTATAGATAAATTTTGTTTGTTACTGCTTCCGCGATAAAAAAACTGACTTAATTTCTGTATTTCGGTATTCTCTAAAACAATCTACATATAAGAATTCTGTCTATCTATATAGAAATTGCCTTCACCAACTGGTTGAACAACTAATTTGATGAAATGATCGCTCCATATGAAGAGGCAAAGGGTGCTTTTTGCATATCTTACAGCACTGCCTATACAATTCATTTGATCAAATTATCACTGTAAGTACATATGTACAGTAAGGCACTGGTTTGTTGCTGACTTTACTTCGGTGTGGAAGGAGAGCAGCGACGCCCTCACTCGTCCTCACTTTTGCGGACGTTTCGACGACACGGCGTTCGTACTCCTTACCTCTGGAATTCCTGTACCCATTCACCATTTGAACATTGGATTCCTTCCCTATAGTCTCCTTGCCAAGAAGACTAGAGCTAAGGAGTACGAACGCTTACGGCGATCACGATCCGAAGCGTGCACAGAAATCCAGTTATTAGTGGTTGGTGGTGTCACCGCGTGCGTCGCTGCTCACCACCGAACCGAAATGAACTGAGCGACAAGAACTCAAGCGACGCCATCCCCCATCGATGATTCCCGCTTGTCATCCATGTTGGAATAAAGCGTGTGCGGACCGTGCGGACTAAAGAATTTCGCGATTAATAAAAAATAATTGTGTCACGGTTTAAAATATATTAATCGTGATCTGCGGCGAAAACTATCGAGGGAGTGTTATGTATTGTCTGATGTTATAAATAAATTTTGTTTGTTACTGCTTCCGCAACGATAAGAAAACATATCGATTGAATTTCGATATTTCGTTATTATTTTTTATCTGTGCAACGTATGGTATCATAATATGGGAATATGTTGTGTGATAATTTGTAAAACTTTTATCTGGATTCAAAGATTCCTATGAATGTTCTTGTGTCTATAAATGAAATCTGTTACTGCATCCACAACGAAGAAAAAATATTGTCTTAATTTCTTTATTTCGTTATTATTCTCTATCTGTACAGCGTATCATCAGTGTGAATATGATGTGATTCAAAATTTGTATCAATTTTCTTGTGTCTGTAAATGCATTTTGTTAGTTACTGGTTCCGCAATGAAAAAAAATATATTGCCTTAATTTCTGTACTTCGTTATTAATCTCTATCTGTACACCGTATCATCGGTGGGAATATGATGTGTGATAATTTGCAAAACCTCAGTCGTGATTGAAAATTCTTATCAATTTTTCTTGTGTCTATAAATGCATTTTGTTACTTACTGCTTCCACAACAAAAAAAAAACCATATTGACTTCATTTCTGTATTTCGTTATTATTCTTTATCTGTACAGCATGTATAATATGTGAATATGATGTGTGATGATTTATAAAAGCTTTATCCGGATTCAAAATTCTCATGAATTTTCTTGGGTCTATAAATAAATTTTGTTCGTTACTGCTGCTGCAATGAAAAGAAACATCAACTAAATTTTCGCATTTCGTTATTATTCTCCAAAACAATCTATATTATCTATATAAGACTTCTATCTACCTAATATATAGAAATTTCCTGCACCAACTGGTTTCACAATTAATTTGATCAAATTACCGTTCCATATGAAGAAGCAAAGGGTGCTTTTTGCATATCGTACGGCACTGTTTTTACAATTAATTTGATGAAATTATCGCTGCATATGGAGTAGCAAAGGGTGCTTTCTGCATATTGTACGGCACTAGTTCGTTCCTGATTTCATTTCGGTTCAGTGGAGAGCAGCGCCACCCTTCTCATCTGGATGTCCATGGACGTTTCTTCAATACTGCGTTGGTACTCCTTACCACTAGTCTTCTTGCTCCTTGCCACCGTTCATCGTGGGTCCAGGGAGACTAGAGTAAAGGAGTGGACACTGTGTGCTAGCGATTTAGCTCCAAAATCAAGGAAAATAAGAGTTGTAGGTGGCGTTGAAAACGGCTTTCCCTCATATATAGATATACTCTCTTGCTTAGCTTTCCGTCGGCTACTTATACATGGTTGTCTGTGGATTGAATCCATGCTCGAAAATAAAGTATTATATGATGTGTAAAAAAATTATATATAAAAACTCATATTTTAAATAAGTTTTGTGTATAATTATTAATGTTTTATAAGAGGCAATGTTAAATGTGTATGATTTGAGAACGAAATATTTATTGAACCGTTCGGTGAATGGTTTTCAAATTTGATAGAAGATTATTACGTAGACAAAGTAACAATGGGTGTAATTGTGATAACTTATTATTTAAAAAATTACGCTCGTACAATAGAATACTTGTGATTATTATTATTACTTATTGTGAGAGTAATTTATTATTACACAGACATAATGTACACCAAAATGCGCCTTGATAACAGTACAGATTGTTTATTTAATTCATTCGCAGTGAACCATATTTAAATTTATTATTCAAAATTATATTGATTACTTTTCATTGTAACACTTTTGTCTGCCGTTGTTAATCGCACGCGTGAACGCTTCCAGCATCGCTCTTAACATTATTGGAACAATAAAAATGGAAAACATTGCAAATCCTCCAGTACGTCATGCATTGAAATCTGACTCTGTGCATTTTTTTCAGCGATGCAACAATCTTACATTTTTCATTCTCATTATCTCACTTTCTACAACCAGAGTTCCGCACATTAGCTCCGTCAACTACGAAACACGAATCGTTTTTGTGTATTATAATAAACGAAAAATATAACTGAACGCTCGCGAAAAGAAAAAAAACTAACTGTTAGTATAGTACATGTTTTCAAATATCATACAATATCAAAAAAAAACGCAAACCTCGATTTTGACAACTTTCCTCTAATGCGCATGCCTAGAACCTTCAGCTACAAGTATTACTATACATCGGGGAATTGCGATCGCAGCGCCCCTTGCGGTTACTTAAAAGTCGGGATTTTGGGGCCGTCTTTCGCTGCTTATCTCCTATGGAGTGTCCACTCCTTTACTCTAGTCTCCCTGCCCTTGGTCACGATCATGGTTTTGCATATAGGTCTTGCAACGAAGCTACATTTTCGCGGTGGGGTAGGCACGTTTATCGTCCTCACTTTTCGATTCCCTAGGTCATGGAGACTAGAGTGGGAGGAGTCCGAACTGTTATGGAGAGACTTGAAAAATGTGGTCAAACAGGGATGGCGCCACCATTACTAAGATCTCGAGAAGTCAGCTGCCTGCGAGAGAGATGTAAAATGATATATGCCAGAGAGATCTCCGTAAACGCGTAAAGGTACAAGAATATTTTTAATATAGCAATGCCCAATACACAATGTGCATTAGTTGCATATTTAACGGTGAAAATGTCGAAGATAATAATAATGCAATACGTAGTGATAGAAAAATATTCTTATTATTACAGTGTTTAATTGCACAACCAACAATAGAAAATGTCTTAAATAATACGGATGCATTTTTTCTTGAGTTAATTTTTATTTTCTTAGGTAAATACGACGGTAAATTAATCCCTGCTATCCAAGAACAATGCTTTGCGATCTGCTTATATAAAAACTCGCAAACGGGGAACGGTAACGCTATAATTTTTACGATAACGATATTCAACGCAACAACTCATGACTTATTGTTTTTACCGTCGAACCCAAACAACGAACGGTGAAAAATGTCTTAAATAATATTTTTTTATTCTTCAATACATTTTTTACTCAGGTCAATATGATCGTAAATTACTCCTGGTCAAAAAACAATGCTTTGCGATCTGTTTGTATTAAAACTCACAATCATCGAACCGGTAACGCGATTATTCTGACCCTAAGATATTTAAATGAAAATACAAAGAAAATTACACGAAAGAAATTGCAATTAGTCATTGAGGCACGAAATTTCAAAAATCGTCCAGCCGTTATTTTTCGATTTGAGAAAAACACAGTAATAACAATATGAAGTCGAAGCTATATTGCTTGCTTCAATGTTTTCAGGATAAAAACATGCTTCAATGTTTTAAAGATAAAGTATCTGTGTCCTCTTGTCAACATCAAGGTTGGTTTGTCTCGAGAATTATATTTTTATAATTCTCAAATTGTTCGAATATTGTGTATATAGTGGCGTATTTGCTGGTACAATAGAACCTCGTTTATCCGACTCTCGATTAATCGACGTTCCGCATTATCCGAGTCACCTAACTCACCCGAGTCCTCCGCATTATCCGAGGTGTATCCTCGGATAATACGCAGAATCTCGGATAAAACGGAAGTATCTGCTATGCCTATGCGTGGAATAGTCCTATGTTGCTACTGTTTTCCGCATTATCTGAGATTTCACTTATCCAAGGTACCCTCTTTCCACATTACCTCGGATAAGCGAGGTTCCACCAGCCCCCTGTCATCATCAGTCATACATGGCTCGCGTAATGTCCCTCGTTTTTATTTTCAATCGCTGCCGCGTATGGCACTAGTAGTCACCTGCTCGATAACTATATATGTGACATATAACCTGTGAACCTGTGAATACAATATACATTTTAATAAAATGACCGGTTTCTTCTTTATAATGCATAAATGAATCTTGAATATTTTGATCATAAACATCATCGAACGCACTATTTCAAGCACTTTTCCATCGGGACTTAGAAAGTAGCGTTCCCAAATTATTTTGGTTTTCTGGAAATGCTTCTCGCAAACTGCTTTTCCACTTTTCATACAGCTGCTCTTTCGCCGCACAGCTATTTTCCAAAAGTTCTCACTTTGCGGGTTCTTGGGAATTGTGAAAAGAATGCACCTTTTTGGGTGTGATTTGTACCCTGAGGTACAACCGGGGACGATGCATATCGGTATGATTTATCTCAAACCAATTGCCGCTCTTCGCCGTTTGATAATTATAACCTACACACAATACAGAAGGTATGTCATAGTAAACAAAAAATACACTTCACAGAACGCGGATTGATTTTTTGACATTTAAAATGTTCTGAAAATTGTATTGTACTCACCAGCCACAAGTCACAACACAACCGTAAACGCGTAAAACTCCAAATACTCCGAAAATGTTAGTATTTAATCAGGCATGGAACGCGCATGTGTAAAAGAAATCGAGCAGGCGGCTACTAGCGCCACGAAGTGGACTGTAGCGCAATCAAACATCCCGGACAACACGCGATTAATTTATTGCCATAGGAATAGTACCCAGTGTCAGGGGGTTCCACTGTACTTGACATGGAGGTTAGCAAGGAACTAGGAGGCGTATTCGATCCTCTTCCATCTCTCGTACACGATATCGATAGTCAGCTTACTTCTCGAGGTCTTAGAGATTGTGGCGCCATTCCTGTTTGACCACATTTTTGTAGCCACTTTGAAATGCACAGATCGGATCCCACTCTAGCCTCCATGCCCTAGGCGCCGCTACGCATCGCCATTAGCAAAGGAAAGTGCTTCCCCCTTTTCCCCGTGCCGTTGTATTGGGCCACGGTATTCACAGAGATTAGTAGGGAGATGTACAACGCTCCGCTTTTCGGCGTGCCTCGTAAATGGCGCTAAATCGCGGCGGCGATTTCGGGAGTATGATTTCGTGATCATCGCCTCTGTCGAGGTTGCAGATTCCCTTATAGCCGCGCGAGTCCGTGATCACGGCTCAAGTCGGTATCGTAGTCCGCGTGAACACGAATGGGTAGCTGGTGGGGGAAAAGTCTCTGCCCCTCGCAAATCGCGCTCGCTCGACAGGCGAACGGAGCGAGGTTTTCGGTCCGATCGAGCTCGACATATATGTGTGGCCGTAGTGAGGATTGGATTATGCATTAAATGAATTTCAAAGTGAAAAACATGTATCGAGATCATTGTTTTCTCTCGGTTGCCCGTTTATGCTGAAAATGCGGGTTAAAAAAAATTAACGACGAACCGCGTTGACAAATAAAACGCCGAAACGACCGTGGAAGGTTCAAAAAGAAATCTTAAGTCTTTGCCGCGATCGTTTCGACATTTTTTTTCAACAGTAAACATTATGGATAAGGGTGTATCATAAATGTTTTTTTATCTGCAATGAGCGTCGTGGCTGAGTTGGCAGCGTGCGGATTCAGGATGCTTACGGTCCGGGTTCAATCCTCGGTGAACCAACTTTTTTTTTCTTCATTTTATATTCAGAAAATTTCGAACTTACTCTCGCTTTAGCTATTATCGCCTGTTCAGGCATTATTTATGATATTTAATTCGTATATGCTTAATAAAAAAAACAAGCTCACGCGCCCATCACACATCATGGTAGCGCGTGTCCGTGAGCGGGCGACGCTTGAACATCTTCGGAAAGAACCGACCACGGTCGAAGTTTTCCGACCGCGCCTTCGGCAGCTACACCAATCCATGGACGCTGAGCACGTACATGTGCGGCCAAGCCAAAACGAAGGCTTCGAGGGAAAAAGCAATCTGAGCAAGACTCGTGCGTGATGTCACCCGAGGGCACGCGCGAGGCTTTTAGATGATTTCAATGCTTATTAGCTCTTGATTCTCTGTGTTATTAATGTGTAAAAAAAATGTATCGCTTATTTTTTTATTAATGTGTAAAAAAAATGTATCGCTTATTTTTTTAGTTTATACGTTGATTTAAATATAATAATAAATCTAAATTACAACTTACTTATCTTATATAAAATTTTTTACACTTTACTCACACCCGTCCTTATGCCAAATAAATTATAATTCATAAAAGTAAGCGGAAATATATTTATATTCGTATTATTATATTAATTTTCATACTTTCATCAATCGGTAAAGCATTATCCCCAAAAACAAGCCAATCATCCATCCGGCCGCGAATCGTAAGTACCAGAAAGGGCACATATTCTACAAGCTATGAGATGCAGTGATGCCAGGAGAAAATTCGGCTGCGTACTAGACAGCAGCGCCAAAACGTACTGAAAGTGGGATTTACGTACTAAATTCAGCGGCAAGTTCAAATTGAAATGAATGCATTCGAAGTGTACTTGGGTTCACATTTTATTAGTTTTCTGCTAACTTTACAGGAATAACAGGTGTACAACTTATTATTTAAGATACATAACTCCTTCAACATCACAAATATCGCAGATATTCTTTTTGATTTTAAAAAAATCAACGCTCGTTAAACCTATATCATAGATAATACTTTTTGTTCAAATAAGTGTTCAGTCTATAGTAAAAGTTGTATCATAAATAACTTTGAAACGCTATAAATATCGCAGATATTTTTATTTGGATTTTATTTATATATATATATGCTCTATGTGTGTTATAATACCTATATTTTAAAAATTAAGTATTCTCTATTCATTAAAATGATAGCGCATATTTTCGAAGTTTTCGAAGAACGAGAACTAGTGAGGTTATACATTTTATTATTCCTCTTTGTTACTCCCGGGAAGTCATATACTCCGGCTTTCGCTTTAAAAGTTCTGAACTTGGTTGCCAACTGTAGCACGTATTGTTGCCTAACATTTCTTTCGCGTGAAGCATGCTTTCACACGTATCAATGTGCAGTCTGTTTCTCGTTTTATTTTTTAATAAATTTAATTGAGAAAAAACGCGTTCCGCGGCTGCCGATGAGTGCGGTAGACAGAGAACTCCTTTCACCAACTTCACGAGATTTGGAAACATAAGGTCTTTCAACTCGTTTTTCATTTTAAAAATGCGGGTCCAAAAATCTTCGATCGAACTTTCTTTATATATTTTAAGTTCCTCTAAATCAGCCAGTAGGCGCCATTCACCATTGAGTTTTTCCATATTGTCGACAAGTTGCGGAAACAATTTTACAGCATCTGCCGCAATGCTCGCGATGCTTCCCGACAGAGCGATTGCGGGATTAAATTGGCTGACAAATAACAGAGCTGGATCATCGAAATTAAACCGCTTCTTGATTTGCTCCGAGAGAGCAACGTAAAAACCAAGGGCATGCGTTCGAAAATTGTGAATTTCATGCGGATCGATATTTTCGTTCGACAATAAGAAATCAGTTTTAACCCCGAAGTAAATGTTTTCTAGTTTAATGAAATTCTTCGGATTACTTGGCTCAATTTTTTGCAGTCGAACGCTTTCTAGATGACTGATCTCGATAAAGTTTCGGAGAATAGTCCGATATAAACCTCGAACTCGACTCAGTAAGAGATAGACCTTGGGCTTCTCGGCTTGAAATTCAATATTCAATTTGTTTACGAGATCCAAAACATACGACATGAATGTGAAATATACTTTGAATATCGGAGATTTCAGTTGACCTAGGATAGTCTGCGTTGAAGATAAGTTATCCTCAAAACATTCGTTGGTGAAGAAGAGAATCAGTGCTTCCCAGTTTTCAATCACGCGATCTACTGCAGCCTATGGTACGTGTATTCATTATTGCAAATGAAGGGATGTCAGGAAACATGGAAAAAATGAAGTTTTGGAATAATGGAGGATTCGGAAAAAATGGACACAGAAAAATATTCTACAGTGTATGCTGTGTTGAATAAAAGGACAACAATAGTTTATGAATTCTGCAATAATTTGGAATGGTATATTGACCTTTTGTGTCTTTTTCATAGCTGGATTATTGTTCTTATTACCAAAATAAACGTTGCCAAATCCATAAATTTATAGTTTTCCCTTTTTTATGACACATTTTTTCGGTGAAAGTTTGCATTTAAAATACAATGGAATTTATTAGTTAAAAAAAAATATTCCAGGCAACTTAAGAGTCATCGAGCGAGGGCATAGGAAGCGCCAAATGGTCAATGTGAAACTAACAAAATCTTAGTTGTCGGATTTAGTCGAAAATACGATCGTAATGCGCGGTCAAATATGTCCTTAACCCTAGGACCCTACACTATCTGTACGAAACAAATAACCTACACTGGGATTACGCACACCCCAGCACTTCAAATCAACGCTGCTAACGAACTGTTTATCGTAGAGACTCTTTTTTAATCGAACGCTCGAGATCTGATGGGTGGAATAGGCTTTACGAGAAAAACCTAATATAAATTTATCACAGTGAAAAATGCGATTGAACAAAGCCAGAAAAATTATGTTAGCATTTCTCACTAATAATGTGGGGTGTGCGGTACCCATGTGTAGGGTCCCAGGGTTAATATTAGATAGATAAATAATATTTATCCAAACCGATGCAATGGTCTAGGAGATCCCGGGTTCGAATCCCAGTCGCGTACATTTCGTCGTGAAATGTTTTTCTTCGGCATTTCGCGGCAAAATAAGACTAGTTCCACGACTGGGGGGCGAACTTGATGACCAGCTGTATTGGTATAGGATTTGCGCAGTTTCTCTATACCCATGACAGAAATGTCATGATGAATATGATACAGAGGGGGAAGTCGGCTGCGGCCGCAAGGACGGGGGAAAAGGTGAAGAAAAAAACAATGGAGGAAAGAAACAGTCACAGTGGGGGGAAATAGGTAACAAACGCGAACAGCGTGTACCTTAGGAAAAAAATAATATTTATCCGAGATCCGAGACGGTTGATTCTCCGGCCAGTTCGATCCACCATAGTTCATCATCGCATACATAACTCGAGTCTCCAAAATTCAAGTAAAACCTCAAAAACTTACTTGCAGAGAAAGCCATCTCGTTTGGCTTGGATGCAAAATCTTGTGCGGTTTCAATTCCACGAAAACTTGAAACTCTTGTAGTCTCGCCGACCTGTTGCTGCTGTGAGAGAAGTAGCTATAAATGCTTCGGATCAAGTCTTCCAAACTGCGAGGTAATTGATGAGCTGCTGCCGACGAACACAAATGGAACGAGTGACACACACAACCGAGAACGAATAAGTTGGGTATGACGTGCTTGAACCGAGCCTGCACCCCACTGATGTTTCCCATCATTACGGAAGCATTATCCGCCGCCAATCCGATCATATTGATGAGAGGAATCTGGAGATCGTCAAGATACTTGACGATCGCTTTGAATAAATCTTCTGAAGTGCAGGATGTCACTTTGATCAAGCCAAAGAATCTATCTTTACACTGCTCTTCTTCCTCGTCGTAAAATCTCGTTACGATCGCCAGAGATTTTTCTGAGCTTACGTCCGTCGTCTCATCGATTATGATTGAAAATATGCCGTTTCGCAATTTGTCCGAAATTTCTGCTATTTGCTGGGCAGCAATACAATCTTTCGTTAAACTCGTAGCTTTTGTTCTGGCACACTTTATCGCTTTTGCCACCTTCGAATCCGGACAAACCGAAGATATGAATTTTGGCAGGTGATCCATCAGGAGAAATGGTAAGTTATGTTCATGAAGAAACATTGTCATCTTAAGCTCCGCGGATTTGACGATCTTCTTTTGCTCCTGCTGTTGTTCATTTCCCAAGAAATCCTGAATCTCGACGGTTTTTTCAGCGGATTTGATCCTCGATTGATGGGAACTTGTGACCTCGTGCCTTTTTAAATGCGATTTACCTCCACTGATAAATTTAACGCACGCTTTACAGAATGCCTGATTCGACTTCATTTGGAGCCAGGAAAATTTTGATGTCCAGTTCTCGTTGAATTTTGATTTGTAATTTTTTCTCTTTTTCTTGCCCTTGTTTTGTTCTCTGCCTTCTTTTTCTCCCGTCGAATCGAAGCTGTCAACTGAAGAGTCGTTTTGTGCTTGTTCACTCGTTACCAAGGATGATGGCCCCGCTACTCCCACTGTGTCAATGGGCGTAATATCCGGTATCCTTTGGAAACAAAGTAAAACAATAATTAATACCTTTCATTCGACAATTCTCGTTTTAGAAAAAAGTTAACTCCACGTTAGAATCTAGAGGTGGACAATAATGAGAAAAAAGTTTAAATAGATTTGCGGAAAATTCGTCGGAATCGAATCGTTGAATAACAGAAGGAAAGCGAATCACCACAACCCAAACACACGCAATCTGATCCAACACATCCCAAACAAACGAAACCCAACACAACCCACTAAATTTTTATTCGAGGATTGTGTTATTTGAACTTTGTCATTCGACGAATTATTATTCGATAAATTGCTTTCGACCAATAGCAATTCGATAAATTTTTATTCGACGGGTTGCTATTTGACGAATTGTTTTACTACGAATTGTTTTGTGATCAATTGTTTTCGATGAACTTTCCGCAGACGGTCACTTAGTTAGAGGTCTAAATAAAAAGATTTAAGTATTGGAAATTAATTTTTCTATGTGTTTATGAAGCCATGTATAATATGGTGACCACTCTCGGACACGTGTTAGGTGGAGAAATGGTTATTTTGCATTGCTTGAAATTAATATAATACAAAATAACCATTTCTCTACCTAACACGCGTCCGAGAGCGGTCTCCATATTAAAACATCGCTTTATAAACATATAAAAAAATTAATTTTAATACTTAGATACTGTAACTAAGTGACCGTCTGCGGAAAGTTCATCGAAAACAATTTACTGAAGTTACAATTCGCGAAAATAATTGATCGAAAAAACAATTCCTGTTAAAACAATTCGTCAAATGGCAATTCGTTCAATAAAAGTTTATCGAATTGCTACTGGTCGAAAGTAATTGATCGAATAATAATTTGTCGAATGACAAAGTCCCAACTAACCCATTGCTCGAATAAAAATTTAGTGGGTTGCGTTGGGTTGATTTTGGGTTATATTGGATTGCGTTTGTTTGGGTTGTATTAGATTGGGTTTGTTTAGGGTTACATACCTCGCCACGATTATCCTTTTTTTCTCAGGGATAACAGCCTTCATTTTCCTTTTTGATTTCACACCAGGATGTCTGAAAAAATATCCTTATTAGATTTTTTCAATACATGATAATCATTAGTTAGGTGTGTGGGTACTCGATTCACTCGCGTACCCGATGTTCGGGTCGGGTTGGGTACCCGACGGGTTACGTTTTTGCATTACTCGCCACTACCGGGTCCCCGAATTTGGTCATGAGTAGGAGAGATAGGTGTTACAAGTAACAGCGGGGTAAGAAGTAACAAGCGAGTTGCCGCGAAACTAATAAGCATTGTAGCTACGTATTAACAATATTCCAAATCTTTGACGACTCAGAGATTTGGAATACTGTTAATACGTAGCTACAATGTTTATAGTTAGGCGGCAAGTCGCTTGTTACTTCTCACCCCTGTTATTTGTAGCCCCTATCTCCCTACTCTCAAATTTCTGGTACTCGTAAACGTCGAGAACTCTTAAACTTCGGGTATTCGTAAACTTCGAATATTCGTCAACGACTCGGAGATCCATATCTATTATTTATATTTATATTTATTACTTATCTAGATGTATCGATCGAATAATGGGAGAAAACGAAAACTCCAAGAAGGCGATAAAACGAATAAATGATAATACTATAAAAATCTTTTTTCGTCTCATTTTTCTTTTCTCTCTCTCTCTCTCTCTCTCTCTCTCTCTCTCTGCACGCGTGCATGCGTGTGCGCGCGCGCGCGTGTGTGTGTGTTAGGGCGGAGTGAAAAAGGTCAATTTTGGCGGATCGTATCGTAATAGCGCAAGAAAATTGCGTTTTGGCATTACTATAACGTGTGCGAAAGGAAAAAATGTACAATAAATATCTTCTGTTCCGCAAACGCCTTAAAGTTTTTAACGTGGATTTTAAATGGAGAAAAACCCGCAAAAAGACCAAGATTCAACACCCTGCGTTTATTCGAAGCGAGAAGAATATAGCTTCCATTTGACGTTTTCAAATTGAAAATATCTTGATTAGTTTCAGACATATATACCGTTTGAAGAGATTTCGTTTGAGAAGCGTTTCAGAGAGATATATAGCGTTTGAAGAACAATTTTTTTCCGGGAAAAAATGACAAAAATTAAATTAAAAAGAAAAAATCGCCGAAATTACTAGTTAGCACTAGAAATAGTTAATGAAAATTCGACGAAGAATCTTGCTTTTATTCAGTTTTTCGACGTTTAAATATCTCCTTATTTCCTGAAATGCGAGTGCCTTAAAAGAAGTTTGCCGAAAAAATTGTAAATATACACCTAACAAAAATACTAAAATTATTAAATTAATTATTTGTATTTCCTATGATCTCCAACCTATCAGCGAAGGATAAAGAACATAAAGCTTAAGTCTATTTCGTCCGTTTTAGTACATTCTTGTGGCGCTATCTACTATGAAACAGAATTTGAAATTTTGATCCCGCAACACGGCTTATCGAGTACCCGATGTGAGACGAGTACTAGATAAAGTTCGAGTATACCCGTCCGATCACCCTATCGGGTATCCGCAAAATTCGGGTACTCGATGCGAATTATAGTCTAATTACCCCACCCGACCAATTGTGAAACCCGCACACCCGTAATAATCATAAATTATACGAATTAATCATATGCATGATTACGAATTTTCAATTTCGAGTTGATTCATGTGCTCCGAGTTTTCTTTACCTTTTTTCTTTTGTTTCCCCTTTGGGCGAATCGATGCTCGAGGTTGAAGATTCGCAAGCTTCTCGTACATACGAATTAGTGCCTGCGTCATCCTGAGCACTTGAAACGGCCGCCAACGGCACACTCACTGTGCCTTTTGGTTTTTTTATTAAAAACCTGCAAGAATGAAATAATACAATCAATAATAAGTATATATAGTGTAATTTTGTTACTAAATTGTGGACTAAGAGATTGAAAAAAAATCTAACTGTTATTAAACAGGGATAAAATACTAAAAGCGTTTTCCATTGGAGGACTGAGTGTGCATCAAGTCAAGTTTTTCATGCTAGCACAAGTAACCTCGCATTTATGTTGGTGTGACCAGTGGAAATGTGGAAATGCTATAAGATTTTTAACTCATAATAACTGCTTGAAGATAATTATAAACAAATATAAAATCATTTATCAAATTGTAAAAATAATTTGTTTCCACGAGTGTTGTACATAGCAGATGTAAATGGTAGATATAAAAAAAAAACATAACTTCACACCTACTTGCCTCGTACCCGGCAAGCACTCACGCATTCTTTTTTACAACTAGAGAATCTTGAGAATCATATGCTGTTCTGAAATAAATTATACATCTTATACATACCTTTCCATTGCGATCTCCGATGCAGTTTAATTAATTTTATTGCACGAGAAAATATACAGACGATGCTTCCCGATGGATTGGTTTTAGCATTCTGGAGTTTCGAGAATGTTCGAGCAAGAAGATCCCAATTTTCATCCCATACAGCATAACCGTCTTATGGCCTCTGCACACTGCGCGCGATTTGCAACGGGTGATATAAAATGGAAGCTTCACGTTCCCAGGGGGTTCCTGGAATACCTTAGCTCCCATTGGATATCGCGCATCGCTCATCGCAAATCGCGCGCAGTGTGCAGGGACCATTAAGCTGGCATTTCATGAGCAGTGGAAAACGAGCGTCGACCAACCGCAATGCGTGGCGGGATTCTCTAACGTTTTAGCGACGAGTAAAAATGCTTTCCTGGTATTGCGATTGGCTCAACGCTCGAGATGGCAACGGCAACGGCTAATAAGGATAGGGAGGAGAAAGTGTTCATATGTACACTGTACAGTCGGCTAGATGGGACAATACATCCCAAAGCCGTCTATTATATATGTTTTGTACCTTTTCAAATTTTTTTTAAAGAAGGTGAAAAGACCATAAACGCGAAATCGTACTAGATTCACGGAAGGCGTACTGACGTACTGAATCGAATGAAAAAGTACTGAATTCAGTACAATTGTACTGAACTGGCAACACTGATGAGATGGTCCCGTTGCTAGCGTTCCTGGCTTCGGTCCGCAGGGGCCCGTAGTGCAAATTTTTCTCCAAATTTTTCATAATGTCCCATATTTTAGTCATATTTGAGATTTTCGAAGAAAAAATGATTTAAAACAGATACAAGTTCTGGTCTATTTCCCAAAAACACATTTTTTTCACTGAAAATTCATGATTTCTCATTTTTTCCCCGAAATTTCTCTTTTTCCTATGACCTGAGTGAACGGCTGCGGAGATATTCGGAGAAAAGTTGAAGATGAAAAGAAATCAGATTTTCGTAAAAAAAAAAGATTATTTTTTTCCGGAAATTTTCCTTTTTCCTATTACCTGAGTAAACGGCTGCGAAGATATTCGGAGAAAATTGAAAGATTAAAAAAAATGAGATTTTCGTAAAAAAAACTGGTTCTTATTTTTTTTCCGGAACTTTCTCTTTTTCCTATTGAGTGAACGGCTGCAGAAATATTTGGAGAAAAGTTATAGATGAAAAAAATGAGATTTTCGTAAAAAAAACTTATTACATTTTTTTATCCCCCATAATTCTGAGAAATAATGAATTTCCGAAATTTTTGCAAACATTGTTTTCCTTAAGGAGTAATACCACTGTAACGGCCTGCCACGAAGCGTTTTAGACAAATAATACTTGGGGTAATTATTAAGCATATATTGAAGTATATTGCAAAAAAAAATTATGGGAAAATATTACAAAATGGCGACACTGCAGCAAATTCTTCCGAGGCATGTTGAACTTAAGGTGCTCTGCGACACGCAGTATAACTTGTACCAATTTTAATCGGAATAAAATAATTAAAAAAAAATTAAATCTAGATGAGTGTAGCTAGTGAACCACGTAGGGGATTTTAGAAATATTGATTTTTGAGTAATTGAGTAATTGTTTTAATTAACTTATCGAAAATCCCCTACGTGGTTCAGTAGATACACTCATGTAGACTTAATAAAACAAAATTCTTTTTTTTAAATTAAAATTGGCAAAGTTATACTGCCTGCCGCAGAGGTTCGACATGCTTCGAAAAAATTGCTGCAGTGTCGCCATTTTGCAGTATTTTCGGATGAAAAATTTATAGCAATATACTTAAATATATGCTTAATGAATACCGCAAGTATTATTTGTTTGTCACATTTTCTTCCGCAAAACAAATATCAAAAAATGCGCTTCCTGTAAGGCCGTTACAGTGGTGTTACCCCTTAAAGTCTTCATATAATTTCCGAGATTTTCCCGTGATTGTAATAAAAATGATGAAATATTCGGAACAATTCGGAAAAATTCGGAGAAACTCGGATGTTTGCGTAAAAATAATTGTCCGCAAAACTCCGAATTCTTCATATTTGTTCCAATTCATAGCAAAATTCGGAAAAATCGGAAACATTTTCCGGAAAAAATCGGAGTTTTTCGGAAAAAAATTTGCACTTGGGGCGCGGGACGTTTCCCGCGCTCAGTGCATTTTTAAAATTATTATTACTATTAATTCTTATTTGATTAGTTATTTTTATTAGTTATCATTATTATTTTAATTAGTTATCTTTTAGTGTCGAAAAACTTATCGCGTACTCTGACCGCTTATTTTATTAGTTTATATGTTAATTTAAATATAATAATAAATCTAAATTACAACTTATTTTACTTCTGAAATTTTTTTTTACGCTTTACTCACACCCGTCCCTATGACACATAAATTGTAATTCATAAAAGTAAGCGGAAATATATTCGTATTATTATAATCATTCTCATATACTTTTATCAAGCGATAAAGCATTATGATAATGCTTTATCGCTTGATGAAAGTATATGAGGGGAAATATATTTATATTCGTAATATTATATTCATTCAAATACTAATCAAATACTTTCATATACTTACGCTCATATACTATATACTTCTTCCATATACTGCTTTCATATACTATCATCAAGCGATAAAGCATTATCATAATGCTTTATCGCTTGATGAAAGTATATGAGAATGAATATAATAATACGAATATAAATAAATTTCCGCTTACTTTTATGAATTACAATTTATTTGGCATAGGGACGGGTGTGAGTAAAGCGCAAACAATTTTTTAGAAAATAAATAAGTTGTAATTTTGATTTATTATTTTATTTAAATTAACGTACAAACTAATAAAATAAGCGGTCAGAGGGCGCGATAAATTTTTCCACACTAAAAGATAACTAATAAAAATAATGATGATAACTAATCAAATAAGAATTAATAGTAATAATAATTTTAATAAAAGCACTGAGCGCGGGGAACGATCCCGCGCCCCTAGTGCAATTTTTTTCCCGAAAAACTCCGATTTTTTCAGAATTTTTCTATGTATTGGAACAAATATGAAGAATTCGGAGTTTTGCGGACAATTATTCATACGCAAACATCCGAGTTTCCCCGAATTTTTCCGAATATTTCATCATTTCAATTACGATCACGGGAAAATCTCGGAAATTATATGAAGACTGTAAGGGGTAACACCACTGTAACGGCCTTACAGGAAGCGTATGTTTTAGATATTTTTTTTGGCGGAAGTAAATGTGATAAACAAATAATACTTGCGGTATTTATTCAGCATATACTTAAGTATATTGCTAGAAATTTTTATCCGAAAATATTACAAAATGGCGATACTGCCGCAATTCTTCCGAAGCATGTCGAACCTCTGCGGCACGTAGTATAACTGTGCCAATTTTAATCTAAAAAAAAATAATTTTGTTTTATTAAGTCTAAATGAACATTTTTAGTCAAATACTCGGCATTTACTCAAAAATCAATATTTCTAAAATCCCCTACGTAGTTCACTAGCTACACTCATCTAGATTTAATTAAAAAAAAATATTTTGTCCAGATTCAAATTGGCACAAGTTATACTACGTGCCACAGAGCACCTCGTTGAACTTGCCTCGAAAGAATTTGCTGCAGTGTCGCCATTTTGTAATATTTTCCCGTACATTTTTTTTGCAATATACTTCAATATATGCTTAATAATTACCCCAAGTATTATTTGTCTAAAACGCTTCATGGCAGGCCGTTACAGTGGTGTTACCCTTTAAGGAAAAAAATGTTCGCAATAATTCCGGAAATTCATTATTTCTCAGAATTATGAGCGATAAAAAAATGTAATAAGTTTTTTTACGAAAATCTCATTTTTTTCATCTATAACTTTTCTCCGAATATCTCCGCAGCCTTTCACTCAATAGGAAAAGACAAAGTTCCGGGAAAAAATTAAGAACAAGTTTTTTTTACGAAAATCTCATTTTTTTCACCTTTAAATTTTCTCCGAATATCTTCGCAGCCTTTCACTCAAGTAATAGGAAAAAGGAAAATTTCCGGAAAAAAAATAATAATCAGTTTTTTTACGAAAATCTCATTTCTTTTCATCTTTAACTTCTCTCCGAATATCTCCGCAGCCGTTCACTCAGGTCATAGGAAAAAGAGAAATTTCCGTGAAAAAAATGAGAAATCATAATGTTCAGTGAAAAAAATGTGTTTCTGGGAAACAGACCAGAACTTGAATCTGTTTTAAATCATTTTTTCTCCGAAAATCTCAAATATGACTAAAATGTGAGAAATTATGAAAAATTTGGAGAAAAATTTGCACCACGGGCCCCTGCGGACCGAAGCCAGGAACGCTACCAACGGGACCATCTCATCGCTTGTAGGATATGTGCACTTTCTGATACTTATGATTCGCGGCCGGATGGATGATTGGCTTGTTTTTGGGAATAATGCTTTATCGCTTGATGAAAGCATGAAAATTGATATAATAATACGCATATAAATATATTTCCGCTTACTTTTATGAATTATAATTCATTTGGCATAAGGACGGGTGTGAGTAAAGCGTAAACAATTTTATATAAGATAAATAAGTTGTAATTTAGATTTATTATTATATTTAAATTAGAGTATGAACTAAAAAAATAAGCGATCAGAGTGCGCGATACATTTTTTTGTACACATTAATAACGCAGAGAATCAAGAGCTAAATAAGCATTAAAATCATCTAAAAGCCTCGCGCGTGCCGTCGGGTGAAGTCACGCGCGAGTCGTGCTCACATTGCCTTTTCCCTCGAAGCCTTCGTTTCGACTTGGCCGCACATGTACGTGCTCAGCGTCCATGGATTGGTGTAGCTGCCGAAGGCGCGGTCGGAAAACTTCGACCGTGCTCGGCTCTTTCCGAAAAGATGCCAAGAGCTCACGGACACGCGCTACTATGATTGGGGATGGGCGCGTAAGAGATTAGAGAGGGGGTAACTTTTACGTGCGATCTGGCTGCACTGATCCCCGGTAGCAATGGCTTGTTTTTTTTTATTAAGCATATACGAATTAGCATCATAAAAGCAATACGAAATTAAATATCATAAATAATGCCTGAACAGGCGAGAATAGCTAAAGCGAGAAGCGAGAATAGCAGAAGTTCGAAATTTTCTGGATATAAAACGAAGAAAAAAAAGTTGGTTCACCGGGGATTGAACCCGGACCGTAAGCATCCTTAATCCGTCACGCTGCCAACTCAGCCACGACGCTTATTGCAGGTAAAGAAACATTTATGATACACCCTTATCCATAATGTTTACTGTTGAAAAAAAATGTCGAAACGATCGCGGCAAAGGCGCAAGATTTCTTTTTGAACCTTCCACGGTCGTTTCGGCGTTTTATTTTTCAACGCGGTTCGTCGTTAATTTTTTTAACCCGTATTTACGGCATAAACGGGCAAACGAGAGAAAACAATGATCTCGATACATGTTTTTCACTTTGAAATTCATTTAATGCATATTCCAATCCTCAGTACGGCCACACATATATGTCGAGCTCGATCGGACGGAAAACCTCGCTCCGTTCGCCTGTCGAGCGAGCGCGATTTGCGAGGGGCAGAGACTTTTCCCCCACCAGCTACCCATTCGTGTTCACGCTGCTGCGATCCCGACTTGAGCGGTGATCACAGACTCGCGCGGCTACAAGGGAATCTGCAACCTCGACAGAGGCGATGATCACGAAATCATACTCCCGAAATCGCCGCCGCTATTTAGCGCCATTTATGCGGCACGCCGAAAAGGGGAGCGTTGTACATCTCCCTACTAATCTCTGGTATTCACGTCTGTTTTGGTGGCGCGATTATCAATATAACCTTTGTTTGAAACCTTTGCAACGATATACTACGAGGTCTTACACCATTTCCCCTGTAGGTGGCTAGTTTCCCGTATATAGGTAGTTTTCCAATAAAGGTGAACTTTTCAGCATGGTTTCCTCTACGAATATTGTTGATACTTTATCACTGCTGCTTGAGTTCCATAAATTATTCGTTTAGGATTAATAATCAATTCTACGATTACGAAATCACAAAATACCAGGCAAATAAGCAGAACATACCACATTAATGCTAAACTATATCTTCTCGAAATACTAAAGATGAATATCATTCATATTCATCGCGGCCGCTTAGGTATTGAAATAAACTTGTAGGACATATAGGAAAACTCAATAACGATGATTATAATAATAATCATCTTTCTTTTGAATCAATACATTATTTGTTATTGCTTCCATAATTATGCAGCGTACATGGCAATACGGTAAATAAAGTTAGGGCGAGTGGCGCATGTGGTCCGCCAAGGAGGGTAAGAGACAGTAGAGCTGTTTGTCTCTTCGTCGCACACTACTTCCCTTTGCCATCGCGCACCAAGCGGTAGAAATCGGCATAAAAAACAGAGCCGCTAAGCATGCCTATTCCCACTACCGTCGTTGTCAGACCTGTATCCAGGAAGATTAGAGGTATGGAGTACGAACGCCTGTGGCGAACCCACGGTCTTACATACATAGCGTGTACGTGTGCGACAAGGACAGAATAGCTTCCGTCCGTCTCTCTTCTCGATGACCCGAAATGCACATTACCTTTTTCGTGGGGGGCGGGGGGGCGAAGGGGGAATAGGGGCAGATGAGAAAGAATTGTGGAATAAGGAGGGGGGATTGTGGAAGAGAATAGAAGTGGGGCTTGTAAAAAGGGGAAGATCCTGTATGGCTGGAAGGAGACCAATATAAAAATTTAAAAAATAAATAAAAATACTTACCTTTTTCGAGTGAAATGGATTTTTATTCGAATTTTATTCGGAGTTTCTTTCGATGACGAAAGGAAAAAAATACGCAACACATGGAATGTTGAATATACAAATACCTTTATTGGTTCGTCAGTTTAGAAAGACCTGAAACAACGGTCCACCTTCGCCATCTTTATGAATGTTTTTCGAACTACAAATGCTCGTTGACGCAAACAGAGGTTATCGACAACGTTGTAATAAAAAATGGTGTAATAAATGGCACGTCGCACGGTCTAAGACAAAGCAAGGGGCGAAGGGAGAGATCACAGAAGACTGTGGGTGGGAGGTACTCGCCGATAGTAGCGACGGCGGTGGCGGCGAGCGGAATGAAAAGTGAAGCTCGTAACGCTGCCTCACGACTCTATTGAAATCTGGCTTCGTTTCCAGACCTGTATGTACGACCGTGGGCGAGCCCGATCCAAAAGCGTCTGTCAAACCAGGGAGACTAGAGTAAAGGAGTGGACACTGTGTGCTAGCGATGTGGCTCCAAAATCAAGGAAAATAAGAGTTGTAGGTGGCGTTGCAATCGTCTTTCCCTTATATATAGACATACTCTCTTGCTTAGCTTTCCGTCGGCTACTTGTCCGTGGTTATACATGGTTGTCCGTGGATTGAATCCATGCTCGAAAATAAAGTATTATATGATGTGTAAAAAAATTATAAATAAAAACTCACTTTTTAAATAAGTTTTGTGTATAGTTATTAATGTTCTATAAGAGGCAATGTTAAATGTGTATGATTTGAGAACGAAATATTTATTGAACCGTTCGGTGAATGGTTTTCAAATTTGATAGAAGATTATTACGTAGACAAAGTAACAATGGGTGTAATTGTGGTAACTTATTATTTAAAAAATTACGCTCGTACAATAGAATACTTGTGATTATTATTATTACTTATTGTGAGAGTAATTTATTATTACACAGACATAATGTACACCAAAATGCGCCTTGTTAACAGTACAGATTCTTTATTTAATTCATTCGCAGTGAACCATATTTAAATTTATTATTCAAAATTATATTGATTACTTTTCATAGTAACACTTCTATCTGCCGTTGTTAATCGCACGCGTGAACGCTTCCAGCATCGCTCTTAACATTATTGGAACAATAAAAATGGAAAACATTGCAAATCCTCCAGTACGTCATGCATTGAAGCTCAATCTGACTCTGTGCATTTTTTTCAGCGATGCAACAATCTTACATTTTTCATTCTCATTATCTCACTTTCTACAGCCAGAGTTCCGCACATTAGCTCCGTCAACTATGAAACGCGAATCGTTTTTGTGTTTTATAATAAACGAAAAATATAACTGAACGCTCGCGAAAAGAAAAAAAAACTATATGTTAGTATAGTACAAGTTTGCAAATATCATGCAATACCAAAAAAAAAATGCAAACCTCGATTTTGACAACTTTCCTCTAATGCGCATGCCTAAAACCTTTAGCTACAAGTATTACTATACATCGGGGAATTGCGATTGCAGCGCCCCTTGCGGTCACTTAAAAGTCGGGATTTTGCGGCCGTCTTTCGCTGCTTATCTCCTATGGAATGTCCACTACTTTACTCTAGTCTCCCTATGTCAAACTGTGGATTTTAGTAGTTAGTGTTTTCACGGCGTGCGTCGCTAGTGCATGACCGCACCGAAGTGAACTAAGCGACAAGAACACAACCGACGTCATCTGTCATCGATGATTCCCGTTCGTCGTCCGTGTTAGCATAAAGCGTGTTCGGGTTAACCAATTTTGCGAATTGTGTAAGATGTAAAAAAAATAATTGTGTCTCAGTCTAAAATATATTTAGTGATCTGCGGCGAAAACAATTAATCATAGGTAAGAAGAATAGTACTTACCTTCATAAAAAGATGGTTTCGTTGTATCGTATCATTATCGTACCGAGTGAAATGAAAATTATCACAAACGCGCGTTACGGAGCAAGTGTCCCGTCGATGAGACAAAATGTCTCATGAGACGTGAGACATGAGACGTTTTGTCTCATATCTCGAAAAATAAACAAAATGTTTATTTTCGAGGCGTGAAAATGGGAAGTGAGTGCGTGAAATATCGATTTGCCATTTTCATAGAAAGTCAAATCAAATAAAAGCTTGTAATATTGTTTGAATTGTTGATTTCAGTGCTCGAACGCGAGACAAACTTCGAGTGCAGCGATCGACCGAGAACTGACGTTAAAATCAACACTCTCCATCAAGTTCTCGACAAAGTTTCGGACATGAAAAATTTGCAGTACGTGAGATACCAGGCACACAACGAAGAGCTCATGAAGAGAGTGATAAACTATTATCTCGTCATGAGAGGACATTTTCTAGCGCGACCGGTCAACGAAAATAATCACGCAAGGGCAATTGAAACGAAAGACAATAGGAAAAAATCAATACTGTAAGATCCATTTATCTGTACAGCGTGCCATAATGTGCAAATATGATGTGTGATAATTTGTAAATCTTTTGTTTGAATTCAAAATTCTTATGAATTTTCTTGTGTTTATAAATAAATTTTGTTTGTTACGGTTTAAGCAAGGAAAAAAAACTGACTTAATTTCTGTATTTCGTTATTATTCTTTATCTGTACAGCGTGTCATAATGTGTAAATATGGTGATAATCTGTACATTTTTTGTCTGTATGCAATTTTCTTATGCATTTCCTTGTGTTTATAAATAAATTTTTCTTGCTCCCCTAGCCGAAAGTACGCACTTTCCGGCCGCATTTCAGGCCGGGAAGAGCATTTTTCGTGGCCGGCTGACGACCGCTCGCTCTGACAGGATTTTCGCGGCCGGCGATATTTACATATGCACGTTATTCTTTTATCTTGTGCTCGCTCCTGTCAAAGTCGTGTCGTGGTCTCGCGAAGAATTTCGTTCGTGTCGAAAAAAAAAAAAAAAATGGAAGAATCCTCATCAGAAGGTTCTTGGTTCGTTGATTTGATGTTTATGTTAGTAATGTTGGTTTTATTTCATCTTGATGTTTTTAATGCCCGCCCCGACCAGCAAAACCTCGGCTTCGCCTCGGTCTTGCAAAAGTCGGGCGGGCACCCCCCCGACAGCATTAATTGCATCAATCAATGACATCAATTAATGACAGCATTAATTGCACGGAATTACATACATTAATTAGGCCCGTACTTTCGGCTACGGGATCAAGAAAAATAGTATACAACCCACGGCCCAAATGTTGGATGCCCTGGTATGTGCGATATGAAGGCCTCGGCTTCGCCTCGGCCTTTATATCGCACATGCCAGGAAATCCAACTTTCGGGCCTAGGGTCGTAATATACTATTGTTTGTTACTGCTCCCGCAAGAAAAAAACATTGACTGTCTTTCTGTATTTTGGTAATCTCCAAAACAATCTATACATAAGAATTTTGTCTATATACAAATTGCCTTCATCAACTGGTTGTACAACTGTTGATGAAATTATCGCTCCATATGAAGTAACAAAGGATGCTTTTTGCATATCGTACGGCACTGCCTTTTCAATTCATTTGATCAAATTATCCAGGAAGACTAGAGGTAAGGAGTACGAACGCCTGTGACGAGTCCGATCCAAAAGCGTCCGTGAAACTGTAGATTTTAGTAGTTAGTGTTTTCACGGCGTGCGTCGCTAGTGCATGACCGTACCGAAGTGAACTAAGCGACAAGAACACAACCGACGTCATGTGTCATCGATGATTCCCGCTTGTCGTTCGTGTTGGCATAAAGCGTGTTCGGGCTAACCAATTTTGTGAATTGTGTTAGATGTAAAAAAAAATAATTGTCTCGGTATAAAATATATTTAATGATCTGCGGCGAAAACAATCAATCGTAGGTAAGAAAAATAGTACTTACATTCATAAAAAGAATGGTTTCGTTTTATCGTACCGAGTGAAATAAAAATTATCACAAACGCGAGATATGGAGCAAGTGTCCCGTCGATGAGACAAAACGTGCAATATATGGATTTTTTTCGTATATTGCACGTTTGGTCTCATGTCTCGAAAATAAAGAAAATGTTTATTTTCGAGGCGTGAAAATGGGAAGTGAGTGGGTGAGTGGGTGAAATATTAATTTGCCATTTTCATAGAAAGTCAAATTGAATAAAAGCTTGTAATATTGTTTGAATTGTTGCTTTCAGTGCCCGAACGCGAGACAAACTTGGAGTGCAGCGATCGATCGAGAACTGCCGTTAAAATCAACACTCTCCATCAAGTTCTCGACAAAGTTTCGGATATGAAAAATTTAGAGTACGAGGGATGCCAAGCACACAATGAAGAGCCCACGAAGAGAGTGATAAACTATTATCTCGTCATGAGAGGACATTTTCTAGCGCGATCGGTCAACGAAAATAATCACGTAAGGAAAATTAAAACGCAATAAGACAAAATCAAAAATGTAAGATCGATTTATCTGTACAGCGTGTCATAATGTGCAAATATGATGTGTGATAATTTGTAAATCTTTTGTTTGAATTCAAAATTCTTATGAATTTTCTTGTGTCTATGCTTTTACTTCTTCCGCAACGAAAAAAAAACATTGACTTAATATCTGTATTTCGTTATTATTCTTTATCTGTACAGCGTATCATAATGTGTAAATATGAGATGTGATAATTTGAGAAACTTTTGTCTGGATTAAAACTTCTTATGAATTTTCTTGTGTCTATAAATAAATTTTGTTTGTTACGGTTTCCGCAAGGAAAAAAAACTGACTTTATTTCTATTTGTCGTTATTATTCTTTATCTGTACAGCGTGTCACAATGTGTAAATATAGCGATAATCGGTAAATTTTTTGTCTGGATGCAAATTTCTTATGAATTTCCTTGCGTCTATAAATAAATTTTGTTTGTTACTGCTTCCGCAACAAAAAAACTGACTTAATTTCTGTATTTCGGTAATCTCCAAAACAATCTATATATAAGAATTCTGTCTATCTATATAGAAATTGCCTTCACCAACTGGTTGAACAACTAATTTGATGAAATGATCGCTCCATATGAAGTGGCAAAGGGTGCTTTTTGCATATCGTACGGCACTGCCTTTACAATCCATTTGATCAAATTATCGCTCCATATGAGGGAGCGTATCGTACGGCACTGGTTTGTTGCTGACTTTACTTCGGTGCGGTAGGAGAGCAGCGCCACCCTTCTCGTCCTCCCTTTTGCGGACGTTTCGACGACACGGCGTTCGTACTCCTTACCTCTACTCTTCCTGAAATTATCGCTCCATATGAGGGAGCAAAGGGTGCTTTCTGCATATCGTACGGCACTGGTTTGTTGATGACTTTACGTCGGTGGGCTAGAAGAGCAGCGCCGCCCTTCTCGTCCTCGCTTTTGCGGACGTTTCGCCGACACGGCGTTTGTGCTCCTTACCTCTAGTCTTCCTGCCTGTATGTAAGCCTGTAGCACGGTCTTACATAAAGGTCTGGAAACTCCCGTCGTGTGGATAGTTCGCTTATGGATGCCAGACGTGTAGTTCATATATTGCCCACTGTGATCGCTGCGATCTAAACTCCGGCGCGATGACGATGGGTGGGGGAAGTGAGATAGAGACAGCGCTAGCTTTTCAATCTCTGTCTCACCTCAATGTATATTGATCGTTTTTAATATTATTGTAGACTATTATAACAGGCGGTAAAACGCAAATGCTTATTTTACAAAACCTCTGACCCCAACCCTCTGACCGCAAGCGGGTGTGAAAAACATGAGCGATTTTGAGTTATTTGAACGAGATATCGAATTTGGCTCAGTGGCAAATTTCTTGTCGTATGACCGTAGCATTTTTGTTCAAATCCACTTGTCTTTTTTTAAATATATAAATACGGTAGCTAAGTTTATTGGAGACCATTGTAACATGCAGTAAAACGAAAATTCTTATGTTACAAGATCTTTAACTGTAACCCTCTGACCTAAAGCGAGTGCGAAAAACATGATCGATTTTGAGTTACTTGAACGACATACCGAATTTGGCTCAGTGGCAAAGTTCTTGGCGTATTACCGTAGCATTTTGGGTTCAAATGCACTTGTCGTTTTTTTTAAATATATACATACGGTCGATAAGTATGTCAGTTGTTGAAACAGCTGTAATGAAAATAAATATGTAAGTGTATTGCTAATTTTAAATAATAAAAATAAATATGTAAGTTTATTCGTAATTCTTCTTCTTTTTAGCAGAGGTTCGAGGTTTTTTAAATTAACGTAAGTTGAAATAAGGAATAAAATGTGCACGCTTTTTTCTTCGTAGTATTATTTTATTTTATCGTCTTGCACATGTTCAAGGTTTGTCAGAAAAGGGTAAGTACGAAAAACGGTCGACGATTCGATGGTGTTGATTTTTTTGTAGGTATTCTGAATCTAAAAAACGAGGAATTTGTATGTATGACTGGAATGCGTAGCAGGGTAAAGAGAATCAGCTGAGGTATTTCTTTATGTAATAAAAACGCTTTAATGATTATTGATTCGTCAATTTCGATAGCTTTTTTTTACAACAAATTGTTTTTTCAATTTAAGGTTTTCCTGATGAGCGTTTTGCCTCATACGCAAGCTGATATAATAAATGATCGCGTAAGACAAAATTTCGGATGCATGCTCAGTGCAATGAAATGTGAAGGTGTAAGAATTAAGCACTTCATCAAGAGATAAGTCGAAAATATCAGAGCATGAGGAATATTTTGCAAATTAACTTTCTATATAACTGATGAGCGTGAATAAATGAAGATTAGCGTGAATGAGACCACCACGAGATTTCATCTGCACCAGTTGAGATACGGAAGAGAATGGCTGTTTTTTGAGAGGCTGGTACGTTCAATTCGGCACATTTCGCACCCAAAGTTGTAGTTTTCATAGCAGCTATTTGTGCTGCTTGCTCTTTCAGCGACGATATAAGTTGGTCCACGCGTTTCTTCGCTTGGAGTTTTTGCCGTTTTTCACGCCTGTTTCTAATCCGCATTGCAATTAGCTTTACTCGATCGTGGGGATTAGAGACATCACGAATCCGTTGCATCGTCAGACGATTTTGTTGCCGTATTCTCCGTTGTAATGCAAGTTTCCTCATTTTCGCGCAAGCATCACACCTCGTTTTGTTGCATACGAGACGACAGCCTTCACTTCGCCATTTTCCCATGTAGTCGGAGTACGACGCACCGATAGGCATGAAATGAATGCTGATGTCGCCCGAACCGTTGCAAATGGTTGCCATCCTGAACCTCGTCAATATGTCCGGAAGCATTTCGATCGTTTTTAAAGACGGATCGAAATTGAAGACGTGATGTTTGACGTGACGTCCATAAATAAAGTAGTTGAAGCTTCGGTTGGCGTCGAGCGTGACGTACCTCTCCGTCAAAGGACAATGCACGTCGTTCTCGAGCTTTGTTACAGCGTATGAGAAAACCATGCATTTCCCCTTTGGAGTCGATACCTCGACGATACTCCACGACTCCGGTAATTGAACCATTCGATCCATACAACTACTCGCACCGTCTTGCCAAATTCCTAAAACGATTGAATTAGATATTATTTATATGAAATGCTAAGCTTTTTTGGATTTCCGATGTGACTCAATTTTATCAGTTGTGCATATTATCAATTTTCTGTTACGAACAGGAGAATATTCTAATACTCACATTCGCTGATGCCAACAGGTGAAAGCACGTTGAAAGGCATCTGAGAAGCTGATAAAGCTGCTACTGAAGAATCAGCGTTCTTCAGCGAGGGCAGCGTTCCATCATCTGGCGAAGCTAAATACGATGAGATATCTGTAATGCAAACAGAATAAAAAAACATTTACATTTCAATTCACATTTGATTTTACATTTTTGCATAATATTACTTTATTATGAAAATTACTTTTGGTTTCAGGAAACTCCTCGAACAAAGTGCTAAGGACTTGCACTGACGGTTTCATGAATGTACCAGACTCAACGTAGGTCCCGGGTTGATCTCCAATTGACAGGTTGGCACTTTGTTCTGTTAGCGGAAGAGCCTTGGAACAAGTTAGTGAAAAATTTCCTTGTCTAGTGGATCTGCTGTATTCATGCGAGGGAATCACATTTTCTTTTTTCACTGAATCACGGTCACATTTTGACGGTACAGCGAAATCGTTGAGACGTGCACGCTTGTGCGTTACCGATACATAAAAAATACATTATTTACGATAAACAATGAATCATCTTTTTTTAAAAATAAATATCTTACTCGTGCAATGATCTGTCCATTTCAATTGCGCTTTACCCATTCATGAGCTATGTCACTTTCGTTGAAATGTTTTTCACATATCACTTGCGACCGTTCCAACTTTATGACACCTGGAATTGCGTGTTCCCACTTCTCGCGCAAAACATTGTCATTAGGCACCCGGAAAAACGACATCTTTGCGTTATCGGCTTTACGGCCGGTATGGCAATAAGGAACCGCGCACCGTCTTGGCATTTATGCCAATATTTCAAAAATCTTTTCTTTTTTTATGAGAGCACAATATCCGACACAATATCCGACACAATATCCGACACGGGGATTTTGAGGTTAGGTTCGAGAAAACGCAGTAGGCGGATAGATCGCAGAGACGAGTAGTGACGGGATTACGAACTAATCCAGTGCTTCAATAAGCGTCCTACCCCCATCACTTGATTCAGTGTTGCCAGATCAGGGGATTTCCCCCTAGATTTAGGGTTAGTTTGCTCTCTTCAGGGGGTAAACGGGGGGGGAAATTATTTGGGGTATTTTTTAGGGGAAGATTCCTAGGACCGTTTATCCTGTTTCGTAGTGTTGCCAGACCAGGGGATTTCTCCCTAGGTTCCCCCTAGGATTTCTCCCTCTGGTTTTTTGGGAGCGTTAGGGGAAACATTTTTCAGAGGAATCCAAAGACGAATTTCCGTTTTTTTGCAAGTTCAGCAAGCAAGTCCACTCATTTAGAATAAAATGGAACACCAATAGAATGAAACAATTATAACTATTGACCATTCTCCATGAATCAAATCAACCTTGCACAATTACACGTGAATAAACTTGGCAGCATAAATATTTATTTAACAATAATGTTCATGCACAGATAAACTATGAGAAGTTATATAACCGAGTGAAACTTAAAGTCTATACTAGAATGGAGAAAGCGAGAAAAAACAATTCGACTTGAACGATGTAGGTCTTGTGGCTTCTCTCTCGTTTTTTGTTGCGATTTTTCATTCGCTAGACAGAATATCAAGTACATTGAAATCGGCGTCGTCCGCCATTATGTAAATCGTTTCGGAATTAAATCGTTTCAGCATAGCTACCGAAGGTGTAAACTTGCAGCATTCAATATCGAGAGTGCACCGAACATGTAGAATCGCTTCCACCATCTCCACCGACATTTTATTTCGCAACTTGTCTTTAAGACGGAATGACACCTCATCGCGGTCGGTGTGGTAGAACAATTATAGATACCTAAAAATCTCTGAAACGGCTCTTCAGATCCCGTCGAAACTTTGCCAAACGACGTCAAATAGATAGACGAATACCTGTCTGCCCTTCAAGTTTTCTGAATTTGAGAAAAAAAAACTAGATTGGCTTATGATAAGCCAATCTACATCTTTTTTCTCAAATTCGGAAAATTTGAGGAGCTGACAGCTATTCGTCTATCTATTTGACGTCGTTTGGCAAAGTTTCGACGGGATCTGAAGAGCCGTTTCAGAGATTTTTGGGTATCTATAATTGTTCTACCACACCGACCGCGATGAGGTGTCATTCCCTCTTAACGATATTCACGATAGAAAACGCGCGTTAAGGGAAGACTAAGTAGGCCGAGAACGAGCTTCGATATATTGCCGACAGACATTAGTAGGGAAATGTACAACGCGATTTTGTGTGCATCGCCTCTGTCGAGGTTGCAGATTCCCTTGTAGCCGCGCGAGTCGTGAGCACCGCTCAAGTCGATATCGCAGTCAGCGTGCACACGAATGGGTAGCTCGGTGGGGGAAAAGTCTCTGCCCCGCGCAAATCGCGCTCACTCGACAGGCGAACGGAGCGAGGTTTTTTGTCCGATTGAGCTCGACATATGTGTGTGGCCGTACTGCGGATTGAAATATGCATTAAATGAATTTCAATGTGAAAAACATGTATCAAGATCATTGTTTTTTCTCGGTTGCCCGTTTATGCCGAAAATGCGGGTTAAAAAAATTAAGAGGGAATGACACCTTATCGCGGTCGGTATGGTAGAACAATTATAGATTCCCAAAAATCTCTGAAACGGCTCTTCAGATCCCGTCGAAACTTTGCCAAACGACGTCAAATAGATAGACGAATACCTGTCTGCCCTTCAAGTTTTCTGAATTTGAGAAAAAAAAACTAAATTGGCTTATGATAAGTCAATCTACATTTTTTCTCAAATACAGAAAATTTGAGGGGTTGACAGCTATTCGTCTATGTATTTGACGCCGTTTGGCAAAGTTTCGACGGGATCTGAAGAGCCGTTTCAGAGATTTTTGGGAATCTATAATTGTTCTACGATACCGACTGCGATAAGGTGTCATTCCCTCTTAACGACGAACCGCGTTGAAAAATAAAACGCCGTAACGACCGTCGAAGGTTCACAAAGAACGGACGGATGAAAAATGCTTGCGGTCCGGGTTCGACCCCTGGTTAATCGACTTTTTTAATCCATTTTTTTTTCTTCATTTTATATTCAAAAAATTTCGAACTTACTCTCGCTTTAGCTATTCTCGCCTGTCCAGGCACTATTTATGATATTTAATGCATATATGTTTAATTTAAATAAAGACATTGGTTACCGGGGATCGAACCCGCGTCGTCTGCACTCAGAGTCCGCACGCTGATATGTCAACCGTGGGGCTCTTGTGACTGCAAACCTGCCTTATTTACCTTAATACCTTAATACCTGATGGTATTACCAATATTAGATACTCACGTCTTTCCATTTCAGAGATATGGATGTTCTAGATTGTTTGAATTTGTGTTATTTGTACGACTCAAACTGCCGACAATCTGAATACATGTACTCGAATAAATGAGCTCTCGAATAAATAATCCTTTGGTGTAATAGTTATTCAATTTCGTCATCGGTCGAAGGATAACATTTTGAATAATTTACAGTTCATTACATTGAGTTTATAATTCTGTCATTTCTAAATCTTTGTCGTTCTATATTTGGCCTTTCAAAGTTTTGACCCCCATCCCAATGTGAAATGTCTTGTAAAAAATGCCGAAACACATTTATCCAATGTGAAATATGTTTTGAAAAAAATGCCGATCGAGAAAGACTCAAAGTTCTCTTCGAGCCTTGATCGATCGTTTCGACACTTTTCTTCAACAATTTTTTAAATTAATTTTCTAAGGGGAAAAGTAAAAACTCATTTACGTATTGGGGGAAACATTAATTTATTTGTCATATATTTCAATACTTTTTGCACCAAAATTTGGAACGCCCGCTCGTTTTGAGCAACTTCAACATGCGTCCGGCGGGGCGAACGACTGCGGCTTCGGTCGCGTCGACGATACCCGCGGCGTCCTTGCTGTGGCCGCTCTCCTCGCTCGTGCCGCTGTTCTTTCGATGGCCTGCCCTTCTCGCGCCCTTGGGCTCCCGCGGGTTCCTCTTGCCGCTGCGGCTGCTGCTGCCAACCACTTTTCTTTTTGTTGCGGCGCCAACATTTCTTCTTTGTGACTGTAAAAAATAAAGAATAAAATGTACAAATAAAATACACTACTCACACAAATTAAGGGATATTTAAAAAATTTCAAATTTTTAGCTGATTTTCAGCAAGGGGTAACTCGGACAAAAATGGTCGTACAGAAAATAAAAAAAAGGACATTATAGCTTCATGTATCTAGTTTCCAGATCTGGAGTGTAAAATTTGTTAGCGTGGGCGGTTTTCTTGTAATCATCCGAAAACCAACGAATTTTTTCCTAATTTTTGCTCGTCTTTAAAATGGTCAGTCGACTTCAAAGAACTTTTTTCATCATACGACTATAAAAGTCTTTTAGACAATTTAATCAGCTTTAATTTGACCTTTTAACGAGCTCCATATGATGATTTGGCGCGGAGTAATCGTCGGTCAAAGCAAAAAAGTCCATTTTAACTTTAACAATCAATTACTCGAGAACTAATGATCGTACAGAAAATAAAAGTAGGGTTTTGGAAACTGCAAAATATTCTCTATGACATGCAATTAGGGGCTGTTGATATAACGTTTTTTTCGGAGTGATGATGTTGACTGAAAAAAACGTTGAAAATTTGCCAATTTAAGGATATTTGGAAAATTTGGTATAACTTCGGATATAATGCATGAACGACGGATATCGTCGGTAATGTTTTAACCTCGAAGTGTCCCTCAAAAACCCTCAAAGTTGTAAAGGGCTGCGAATTTTTTTCTTAGTGCCCCGAAGGATTAAATTTATCGTTTCTGTCAAAAATCACCGTAACAAGCAATTTTTCGATTTTAATTCATTTTTTTATCTTCAAAATGTTTTTTTTTTAGCAATAATGCGAAATGTATTCATTCAAAGACAGCAATTGCCAAGAAAAAAAAATTGAAAGAAAAATTCAAATAAAAAAAATTTCAATTTTTAGGGTAGTTTTGAAAAAAACTGTTTTTTGTGTTTGTTAAGAAAGTGTATTTCAACAATTGAAGCTGCAAAAAAATTAAAAGTTCAAGATTTGTGTGAAGAGAATCAATCGACAGTATTAACAACATATATTCGGCACAACATATATGTCGATACATATCGACAGTATATTAACAACAAAGGTGTTTAGACTGGTAAAAAAAATCGACCAAACGTTTTTTGACAAGAGGAGATTATCGTTAACACGTGAAAATAACCCCCCAACTGTCGACTGATTCTCTTCACACAAATCGCGAACTTTTAATTTTTTTGCAGCTTCAACCGTTGAAATACACTTTTTTAACAAACACAAATAATAGTTTTTTTCAAAACTATCCTAAAAAAATGATTTTTTTTTTAAATTTTTTTTAAATTTTTTCTCGGTAATTGATGTCTTTGAATGAATAAATTACGCATTATTGCTAAAATATACATTTTGAAGATAAAAAAAATTAATAAAAATCGAAAAATTGCTTTTTACGGTGATTTTCGACAGAAACGATCAATTTAATCCTTCGGGGCACTATGAAAAAAAAATTGCAGCGTTTGCAACTTTGAGGGTTTTTTGGGGACACTTCGAGGTTAAAACATTACCGACGATATCCTTTGTTCATGCATTATATCTGAAGTTATACCAAATTTTCCAAATATCCTTAAATTGGAAAATATTCAACGTTTTTTTCAGTCAACATCATCACTCATAGAGAATGTTTTGCAGTTTCCAAAACCCTACTTTTATTTTCTGTACGATCATTAGTTCTCAAGTAAATGATTGTGAAAGTTAAAATGGACTTTTTTGCTTTGATCGATGATTACTCCTCGCCAAATCATCGTACGCAGCTCGTTAAAAGGTCAAATTAAAGCTGATAAAATTGTCTAAAAGACTTTTATAGTGGTATGATAAAAAAAAAAATTATTTGAAGTCGACAGACCATTTTAAAGACGAGCAAAAATTTGGAAAAAAATTTCGTTGGGTTTCGGATGATTACAAGAATACCACCCACGCTAAAGAATTTTACGGTCCAGATCTGAAAACTAGATACTTGAAGCTATAATTTCCTTTTTTTGTTTTCTGTACGACCATTTTTCTTCGCGTTATACGTTATTGAAAATCAGCCAAAAATTCGGATTTTTAAAAATATCCCTTAATTTGTGTGAGTAGTGTATTTTATTTGTACATTTTATTTTTTATTTTTTACAGTCGCAAAGAAAAAATTTTGGCGCCGCAACAAAAAGAAAAGTGGTCGGCAGCAGCAGCCGCAGCGGCAAGAGGAACCCGCGGGAGCCCGAGGGCGCGAGAAGGGCAGGCCATCGAAAGAACAGCGGCACGAGCGAGGGGAGCGGCCGCAGCAAGGACGCCGCGGGTATCGTCGACGCCGCCGAACACGCAGTCGTTCGCCCCGCCAGACGCATGTTGAAGTTGTTCAAAACGAGCGGGCGTTCCAAATTTTGGTGGAAACAGTATTGGAGAATATGACAAAAAGAATAAATGTTTCCCCCAATACGGAAATGAGTTTTTACTTTTCCCCTTAGAAAATTAATTTAAAAAATTGTTGAAGAAAAGTACCGAAACGATCGAGAAAGGCTCGAAGAGAACTTTGAGTCTTTCCCGATCGGCATTTTTTTCACAACACATTTCACATTCGATAAGTGTATTTCGGAATTTTTTTCAACACATTTCATATTGGGACAGGGGTCAAAACTTTGAAAGGCCAAATATAGAACGACAAAGATTTCGAAATCACAGAATTATGAACTCAAAGTAACGAACTGTAAATTATTCAAAATTGTATCAGTAGTAGAGCTAGGCGGGTTCTGCTTCACTTTGGGGGGGAGGGTCAAGTGGGGGAGGGTCAAGTGGGGGAGGGTCAAGTGGGGGAGGGTGAAGTGGGGGAGGGTGAAGTGGGGGAGGGTCAAGTGGGGGAGGGTCAAGTGGGGGTGGGTCAAGTGGGGGTGGGTCAAGTGTGGGAGGGTCAGGGGGGGGGGGGTCAAGTGGGGGAGAGTCAGGAGGGGCGGGGGGGGGTCAAGGGGGGAGGGCCAAGTGGGGGAGAGTCAGGGGGGGCGGGGGGTCAAGGGGGGAGGGCCAAGTGGGGGAGGGTCAAGTGGGGGAGGGCAAGGGGGCAGGGGGTCAGGGGGGGGGGTCAAGGGGGCGGTGTACAGGGGGGGGGGTGTACAGGCAAGGTGTACAGGGGGGCGGGGTGGTGGGGAGCAATGTCCGGGGGGGGGGGGGGATTCCCACGGTTCTTCGAACGTGTTCAAACCTGTTTTCCTCGATTGGGGGGGGGGGAGGTCGCCGGGCGCGTGTGACGTCACAGAGTGGCCTCTGTGGAGGGCCATGTGGTCCTTGGAGCGACTGGTGGGGGACGCCGTCTCAAAGCTCGCCGACAGACTGGTCCTGACAGGTTTCTTGGAAAAGCGTGCGTGCATGTGTGTGTGTGTGTGTGACAACCATATATGGGTCGGGAAATTTTCGGTCATATGGAAACGCTAGGCGCCACATGAAGGGCGGCGCCTTTCAAAGCCCATTATTTATGACATGCAGCTGGTTCCATGCCGAAAGACAATGTCTATTGCATCCGCCCCGTCTCAAAGCTCGCCGACAGACAGGTCCTGACAGGTTTCTCGGGAAAAATCTTTAGGGATCAAAGGGACCGTGGATGGACTACTTGAGCGCAGCTCTTGTCGAGGCCTCCATTCCGAAATATAACGTCAAGATGTTCGCATGTGCGAGTATGTACGCAGTGCATCCGGCCAAGCACCCCCTGGACTTGACCAAAAACGAGCTCGAACAGGTTCCAAAGGTCTTGCTCCTAAAATATTGGGGTAAATATATTGGCTTATTGTGGGACCGTTTGCCAGAACATCTTCGGAATGACAGTGAAGTGATATCGTATCTTCCATGCTTGGAACACTATAATACACCACAGATGAAAGATCACATCGATGGCCCCCCACCTCAACGTCGGGAGTGTAAAAAATGCTGTGAAAATTCTCCACGTATTGGGTTCTTCGAACGTGTTTGAACCTGTTTTTCGGGAGCGTGAAAAATGTCTGGGGTTCTCCACGGTTCTTCGAACGTGTTCGAACCTGTTTTTCACGATTGGAAAAGAGGGGAGAGGCTTGAAAATTTGAGTGGGAGGCTTACGAGGCAGCTTATATATTTGTGGACCAAGCTTAGACTGCACTATTCCACTGCACCATCAACATATAAAAGAACTTTGAAAGTGCGCGGAAAATGGATCTCTCGAGTATCAACAAAGTCGGCCGGATGGCGGAATTCCTCCCAACGAAGAAGCTGTCAGAACTCCCCGTTGAGTCGGAACGACTAATCTCCGACATAACGGCCGTACAAACCAAATTTGGGAAACGCTACATTGCAGACATCGCGGATGAGTTCTCTGTCTTCTTACCGGTGCGACTTGTGAAGGCCTTCGACCAAGATCCGACAATGTTCGAGAGTATGCTGCAAGTGGCACGCGATGGTCAGCTCTGCATGCAGTATATTGGTGGAAAATACAAGAGTGTCGAGTTCCGTCGTCTCTAAACATGGTGGACGGAAAAAAAATCATTGGAACACCATCTTCAAACGGCTGGCCGCATCATCGAGAGTATGCAGCAACTGGTCAACTCAGTGGTTGGGAACTACAACAGCATTCCATCGTCTCCAAGCGTGGAGACAAAATTGGGCACCACCGTTCGCATGGTTTTTTTTTTTCAAAGTGCTGACTATGTAAAAATGGATATGTTTAATCGAATTGTAAATGATAGATGTTTTCGTCGTAAAATAAAGAATACAAATGACATTTTCATCGAGATGTGTTTTATTCATTTTAAAAAAATCCCTCTCTCGTGCTTCGTATACGGCCAACCAGCTTTTCACCGATTTTACATTCTCATGGGCGCAGTTCGTGTTGAAGGGATGATAGAGGCATTTGGAGTTTATGACTTTCGGCAGCTTCTGCAGCGATGGACAGTCCAGAGTCTCCAAGTCGATAACGTTGGTCGTGGGATCCGTGAATCTTGACAGCCATGTGCATTTCTTGAATCCATTCACATAGATGGTAGTAGCTCCATGCAACAGTTCTCGAATTGTCTTTCTAGCTGCTTCGTATGGTATGGCATTATGATCCCATCGAATTCCATGGAAATTGCGTTCCAGCCACTTGTTTGTCATTTTGTACTTGGCCGGTAAAGAGTCCCATGCAAATGGTGCGTCGAAAGCGAGTGTCAGCGGTTCAGCATTCTTCTCATGGAGTTTGACGATGGACATCTCCTTCAGGACCAATTCGTTGATGGGACTCTTAAAGCCCTGCAGATCGACGATAAGCTCCATGTTGACGGAAGTGGATGTCCATCGGCATGATTTTATACCATTTTTTTAACTCCACCACTGATTGGATTGTACTCTTCGTGAGACGTTGCAGAGACTTCCGAAGACATTCATAAGACGTTCGAAGACATTCAAGAGACGTTCGAAAACATTCATAAGGCGTTTGAAGACATGCATGAGTGGTTCAAAGAGTTTCAAAAGACTTTCTACGACGTCATGAGACGTTTGAAGGTGTTCGTGAGGCCTTCAAGAAACTTTCGAAAACTTTTAAAGACATTCATAAGAGGTTCGAAGACATTCAAGAGATCTTTGACAATATTCATAATACGTTTGAAGACATCGATGAGGAGTTCGACGACGTTTTAGAGACTTTCAAAGACATTCACGAGGGGTTCGAAGACGTTCAAGAGAATTGCGACGACATTCATAATACGTTTGTAGACGTTCAAGAGACTTTCAAAGACATTCGCGAGAGGGGCGAAGACGTTCAGAGACTTTCAAAGGCATACTCGAGGGTTTCGAAGACGTTCAAGAGGCTTTCAGAGACATTCGCGAGAGGTACGAAGACGTTCAGAGACTTTCGAAGACATGCAAGAGATCTTTGACAATGGAAGATATTCATGAGAGGTTGCAAGACGCTTGAGAGACTTTCAAAGACATTCACGAGGCGTTCGAAGACGTTCAAGAGACTTTCAACGACATTCGTGATACGTTTGAAGACATTCATGAGGGGTTCGAAGATCCTTAAGAGAGACTTTCAAAGACATTCACGAGGGGTTTGGAGACGTTTAAAAGACTTTCGACGACACTCATAATACGTTTGAAGACGTTCAAGAGAATTTCAACGACATTCATAATACGTTTCAAGACATTCATGAGGGGTTCGAAGATGCTTGAGAGACTTTCAAAGACATTCACGAGGCGTTCGAAGACCTTCAAGAGAATTTCAACGACATTCATGAGGGGTTCGAAGGCGCTTAAGAGAGACTTTCAAAAACATTCACGAGAGGTTCGGAGACGTTTAAAAAACTTTCGACGACACTCATAATACGTTTGAAGACGTTCAAGAGACTTTCGAATACGTTCAAGAGACTTTCAGAGACATTCGTGAGAGGTGCGGAGACGTTCAGAGACTTTCGAATACATTCAAGAGATCTTTGACAATATCCATAATACGTTTGAAGACATCGATGAGGGATTCGACGACGTTTTAGAGACTCAAAGACATTGACGAAGGGTTTGAAGACGTTCAAGAGACTTTCAACGACATTCGTGATACGGTTGAAGACATTCATGAGGGGTTCGAAGACCCTTAAGAGAGACTTTCAAAGACATTCACGAGGGGTTCGGAGACGTTTAAAAGACTTTCGACGACACTCATAATACGTCTGAAGACGTTCAAGAGACTTTCGAATAGGTTCAAGAGACTTTCAGAGAAATTCGTGAGAGGCGCGGAGACGGTCAGAGACTTTCGAAGACATTCAAGAGATCTTTGACAATATTCATAATACATTTGAAGACATCGATGAGGGATTCGACGACGTTTTAGAGACTCAAAGACATTCACGAAGGGTTTGAAGACGTTCAGAGACCTTCGAAGATATTCAAGAGATCTTTGACAATATTCATAATACGTTTGAAGACATCGATGAGCAGTTCGACGACGTTTTAGAGACTTTCAGAGACATTCACGAGGGGTTTGAAGACGTTCAGAGACTTTCGAAGACATTCAAGAGATCTTTGACAATATTCATAATACGTTTGAAGACATCGATGAGAGGTTCGAAGACGCTTGAGAGACTTTCAAGGGCATTCACGAGGGTTCGAAGACGTTCATGAGACTTTCGACGACATTCATAATACGTTTAAAGACATTCATGAGGGGTGCGAAAGCGCTTAAGAGAGACTGTCAAAGACATTCACGAGGGGTTCGAAGACGTTCAAGATACCTTAGACAACATTTATAATACGTTTGGAGACATTCATGAGGGGTTCGAAGACGCTTAAGAGAGACTTTCAAAGACATTGACGAGGGGTTCGAAGACGTGAGGTGCGAAGCCGTTCAGAGACTTTCGAAGACATTCAAGAGATCTTTGACAATATTCATAATACGTTTGAAGACATCGATGAGCAGTTCGACGAGGTTTTAGAGACTTTCAAAGACATTCACGAGGGGTTTGAAGACGTTCAAGAGACTTTCGACGACATTCGTCATACGTTTGAAGACATTCATGAGGGGTTCGAAGAAGCTTAAGCGAGACTTTCAAAGACATTCATGAAGGGTTCGAAGACGTTCAAGAGAATTTCTGACGACATTCCTAATACGTTTGAAAACATTCACGAGGGGTTCGAAGACGTTCAAAAGACTTTCGACGACACTCATAATACGTTTGAATACATTCATAAGGGGTTCGAGACGCTTGAGAGACTTTGAAAGACATTCGCGAGAGGTGCGAAGACGTTCAGAGACCTTCGAAGACATTCAAGAGATCTTGGACAATATTCATAATACGTTTGAAGACATCGATGAGCAGTTCGACGACGTTGTAGAGACTTTCAGAGACATTCACGAGGGGTTTGAAGACGTTCAGAGACTTTCGAAGACATTCAAGAGATCTTTGACAATATTCATAATGCGTTTGAAGACATCGATGAGGGGTTCGAGGACGCTTGAGAGACTTTCAAAGGCATTCACGAGAGTTTCGAAGACGTTCAAGAGACTTTCAACGATATTCATGATACGTTTGAAGACATTCATGAGGGGGTTCAAAGACGCTGGAGAGACTTTCAAAGACATTCGCGAGAGGGTGAATCCCTTTTTGGCATGAATGTTTGGGTGAATACCAAACAAACCAAAACAATGCCAGCAAAACTCAAACATCATGAAAGCCTTCGGTGACGTTTGAGATAATACGCCTTTCGACGACATCCATAAACTAAAGACTTTCATGACGTTTGAGTTTTGCTGGCATTGTTTTGGTTTGTTTGGGATTCGCCCAAACATTCATGCCAAACAGGGATTCACCCTCCCGCGAATGTCTTTGAAAGTCTCTCCAGCGTCTTCGAAACCCTCATGAATGTCTGAAAAAAGGATTATGAATGTCGTCGAATGTCTGTTGAACGTTTTGGAGCCCCTAGTGAATGTCTTTGAAAGTCTCTGAAACGCCGTTGAACCCCTCATCGATGTGTTCAAACGTATTATGAATATGGTCAAAGATCTCTTGAATGTCTTCGAAAGGCTCTCTGAATGTCTTCGCACCTCTCGTGAATGTCTTTGAAAGTCTCTTAAGCGTCTTCAAACGTATTATGAATGTCGTCAAAAGTCTCTTGAATGTATTCGAACGTTTCTTGAACGTCTTCAAACCCCTCGTGAATGTCTTTGAAAGTCTCTTAAGCGTCTCCGAACCCCTCATGAGTGTGTTCAAACGTATTATGAATGTCGTGGAAAGTCTTTAGAACATATTCGAAAGTATTTTGAACGTCTTCAAACCCCTCGTGAATGTCTGTGAAAGTCTCGCTTCGCACCTCACATCTTCGAACCCCTCGTCAATGTCTTTGAAAGTCTCTCTTAAGCGTTTTCGAACTCCTCATGGATGTCTCCAATCGTATTATAAATGTTGTCTAAAGTATCTTGAACGTCTTCGAACCCCTCGTCAATGTCTTTGGAAGTCTCTTTTAAGCGTTTTCGAACCCCCTCATGAATGTCTTCAAACGTATCATGAATATCGTTGAAAGTCTCTTGAACGTCTTCGAAACTCTCGTGAATGCCTTTGAAAGTCTCTCAAGCGTCCTCGAACCCCTCATCGATGTCTTCAAACGCATTATGAATATTGTCAAAGATCTCTTGAATGTCTTCGAAAGTCTCTGAACGTCTTCAAACCCCTCGTGAATGTCTCTGAAAGTCTCTACAACGTCGTCGAACTGCTCATCGATGTCTTCAAACGTATTATGAATATTGTCCAAGATCTCTTGAATGTCTTCGAAGGTCTCTGAACGTCTTCGCACCTCTCGCGAATGTCTTTCAAAGTCTCTCAAGCGTCTCGAACCCCTTATGAATGTATTCAAACGTATTATGAGTGTCGTCGAAAGTCTTTTGAACGTCTTCGAACCCCTCGTGAATGTTTTCAAACGTATTAGGAATGTCGTCAGAAATTCTCTTGAACGTCTTCGAACCCTTCATGAATGTCTTTGAAAGTCTCGCTTAAGCTTCTTCGAACCCCTCATGAATGTCTTCAAACGTATGACGAATGTCGTCGAAAGTCTCTTGAACGTTTTCAAACCCCTCGTGAATGTCTTTGAAAGTCTCTAAAACGTCGTCGAACTGCTCATCGATGTCTTCAAACGTATTATGAATGTTGTCAAAGATCTCTTGAATGTCTTCGAAAGTCTCTGAACGGCTTCGCACCTCCCGTCTTCGAACCCCTCGTCAATGTCTTTGAAAGTCTCTCTTAAGCGTCTTCGAACCCCTCATGAATGTCTCCAAACGTATTATAAATGTTGTCTAAGGTATCTTGAACGTCTTCGAACCCCTCGTGAATGTCTTTGACAGTCTCTCTTAAGCGTTTTCGCACCCCTCATGAATGTCTTTAAACGTATTATGAATGTCGTCGAAAGTCTCATGAACGTCTTCGAACCCTCGTGAATGCCCTTGAAAGTCTCTCAAGCGTCTTCGAACCTCTCATCGATGTCTTCAAACGTATTATGAATATTGTCAAAGATCTCTTGAATGTCTTCGAAAGTCTCTGAACGTCTTCAAACCCCTCGTGAATGTCTCTGAAAGTCTCTAAAACGTCGTCGAACTGCTCATCGATGTCTTCAAACGTATTATGAATATTGTCAAAGATCTCTTGAATATCTTCGAAGGTCTCTGAACGTCTTCGCACCTCTCGTGAATGTCTTCAAACGTATTATGACTGTCGTCGAAAGTCTTTTGAACGTCTTCGAACCCCTCGTGAATGTCTTTGAAAGTCTCGCTTAAGCTTCTTCGCACTCCTCATGAATGTCTTCAAACGTATCATGAATGTCGTCGAAAGTCTCTTGAACGTCTTCAAACCCTTCGTGAATGTCTTTGAGTCTCTAAAACGTCGTTGAATCCCTCATCGGTGTCTCCAAATGTATTATGAATATTGTCAAAGATCTCTTGAATGTCTTCGAAAGTCTCTGACCGTCTCCGCGCCTCTCACGAATTTCTCTGAAAGTCTCTTGAACGTATTCGAAAGTCTCTTGAACGTCTTCAAACGTATTATGAGTGTCGTCGAAAGTCTTTTAAACGTCTCCGAACCCCTCGTGAATGTCTTTGAAAGTCTCTCTTAAGGGTCTTCGAACCCCTCATGAATGTCTTCAACCGTATCACGAATGTCGTTGAAAGTCTCTTGAACTGAACCCTTCGTGAATGTCTTTGAGTCTCTAAAACGTCGTCGAATCCCTCATCGATGTCTTCAAACGTATTATGGATATTGTCAAAGATCTCTTGAATGTCTTCGAAAGTCTCTGAACGTCTCCGCACCTCTCACGAATGTCTCTGAAAGTCTCTTGAACGTATTCGAAAGTCTCTTGAACGTCTTCAAACGTATTATGAGTGTCGTCGAAAGTTTTTTAAACGTCTCCGAACCTCTCGTGAATGTTTTTGAAAGTCTCTCTTAAGCGCCTTCGAACCCCTCATGAATGTCGTTGAAATTCTCTTGAAGGTCTTCGAACGCCTCGTGAATGTCTTTGAAAGTCTCTCAAGCATCTTCGAACCCCTCATGAATGTCTTGAAACGTATTATGAATGTCGTTGAAATTCTCTTGAACGTCTTCAAACGTATTATGAGTGTCGTCGAAAGTCTTTTAAACGTCTCCAAACCCCTCGTGAATGTCTTTGAAAGTCTCTCTTAAGGATCTTCGAACCCCTCATGAATGTCTTCAAACGTATCACGAATGTCGTTGAAAGTCTCTTGAACGTCTTCGAACGCCTCGTGAATGTCTTTGAAAGTCTCTCAAGCGTCTTGCAACCTCTCATGAATATCTTCCATTGTCAAAGATCTCTTGCATGTCTTCGAAAGTCTCTGAACGTCTTCGTACCTCTCGCGAATGTCTCTGAAAGCCTCTTGAACGTCTTCGAAACCCTCGAGAATGCCTTTGAAAGTCTCTGAACGTCTTCGCCCCTCTCGCGAATGTCTTTGAAAGTCTCTTGAACGTCTTCAAACGTATTATGAATGTCGTCGCAATTCTCTTGAACGTCTTCGAACCCCTCGTGAATGTCTTTGAAAGTCTCTAAAACGTCGTCGAACTCCTCATCGATGTCTTCAAACGTATTATGAATATTGTCAAAGATCTCTTGAATGTCTTCGAACCTCTTATGAATGTCTTTAAAAGTTTTCGAAAGTTTCTTGAAGGCCTCACGAACACCTTCAAACGTCTCATGACGTCGTAGAAAGTCTTTTGAAACTCTTTGAACCACTCATGCATGTCTTCAAACGCCTTATGAAGGTTTTCGAACGTCTCTTGAATGTCTTCGAACGTCTTATGAATGTCTTCGGAAGTCTCTGCAACGTCTCACGAAGAGTACAATCCAATCAGTGGTGGAGTTAAAAAAATGGTATAAAATCATGCCGATGGACATCCACTTCAGTCAACATGGAGCTTATCGTCGATCTGCAGGGCTTTAAGAGTCCCATCAACGAATTGGTCCTGAAGGAGATGTCCATCGTCAAACTCCATGAGAAGAATGCTGAACCGCTGACACTCGCTTTCGACGCACCATTTGCATGGGACTCTTTACCGGCCAAGTACAAAATGACAAACAAGTGGCTGGAACGCAATTTCCATGGAATTCGATGGGATCATAATGCCATACCATACGAAGCAGCTAGAAAGACAATTCGAGAACTGTTGCATGGAGCTACTACCATCTATGTGAATGGATTCAAGAAATGCACATGGCTGTCAAGATTCACGGATCCCACGACCAACGTTATCGACTTGGTGACTCTGGACTGTCCATCGCTGCAGAAGCTGCCGAAAGTCATAAACTCCAAATGCCTCCATCATCCCTTCAACACGAACTGCGCCCATGAGAATGTAAAATCGGTGAAAAGCTGGTTGGCCGTATACGAAGCACGAGAGAGGGATTTTTTTAAAATGAATAAAACACATCTCGATGAAAATGTCATTTGTATTCTTTATTTTACGACGAAAACATCCATCATTTACAATTCGATTAAACATATCCATTTTTACATAGTCAGCACTTTGAAAAAAAAAACCATGCGAACGGTGGTGCCCAATTTTGTCTCCACGCTTGGAGACGATGGAATGCTGTTGTAGTTCCCAACCACTGAGTTGACCAGTTGCTGCATACTCTCGATGATGCGGCCAGCCGTTTGAAGATGGTGTTCCAATGATTTTTTTTCCGTCCACCATGTTTAGAGACGACGGAACTCGACACTCTTGTATTTTCCACCAATATACTGCATGCAGAGCTGACCATCGCGTGCCACTTGCAGCATACTCTCGAACATTGTCGGATCTTGGTCGAAGGCCTTCACAAGTCGCACCGGTAAGAAGACAGAGAACTCATCCGCGATGTCTGCAATGTAGCGTTTCCCAAATTTGGTTTGTACGGCCCTTATGTCGGAGATTAGTCGTTCCGACTCAACGGGGAGTTCTGACAGCTTCTTCGTTGGGAGGAATTCCGCCATCCGGCCGACTTTGTTGATACTCGAGAGATCCATTTTCCGCGCACTTTCAAAGTTCTTTTATATGTTGATGGTGCAGTGGAATAGTGCAGTCTAAGCTTGGTCCACAAATATATAAGCTGCCTCGTAAGCCTCCCACTCAAATTTTCAAGCCTCTCCCCTCTTTTCCAATCGTGAAAAACAGGTTCGAACACGTTCGAAGAACCGTGGAGAACCCCAGACATTTTTCACGCTCCCGAAAAACAGGTTCAAACACGTTCGAAGAACCCAATACGTGGAGAATTTTCACAGCATTTTTTACACTCCCGACGTTGAGGTGGGGGGCCATCGATGTGATCTTTCATCTGTGGTGTATTATAGTGTTCCAAGCATGGAAGATACGATATCACTTCACTGTCATTCCGAAGATGTTCTGGCAAACGGTCCCACAATAAGCCAATATATTTACCCCAATATTTTAGGAGCAAGACCTTTGGAACCTGTTCGAGCTCGTTTTTGGTCAAGTCCAGGGGGTGCTTGGCCGGATGCACTGCGTACATACTCGCACATGCGAACATCTTGACGTTATATTTCGGAATGGAGGCCTCGACAAGAGCTGCGCTCAAGTAGTCCATCCACGGTCCCTTTGATCCCTAAAGATTTTTCCCGAGAAACCTGTCAGGACCTGTCTGTCGGCGAGCTTTGAGACGGGGCGGATGCAATAGACATTGTCTTTCGGCATGGAACCAGCTGCATGTCATAAATAATGGGCTTTGAAAGGCGCCGCCCTTCATGTGGCGCCTAGCGTTTCCATATGACCGAAAATTTCCCGACCCATATATGGTTGTCACACACACACACACACACATGCACGCACGCTTTTCCAAGAAACCTGTCAGGACCAGTCTGTCGGCGAGCTTTGAGACGGCGTCCCCCACCAGTCGCTCCAAGGACCACATGGCCCTCCACAGAGGCCACTCTGTGACGTCACTCGCGTCCAACACACACACACACACACAAAACACTCATCGATGCCGGCTTCCCCCTCCCGCCAAGCGCTTCACGGACCACATGGCCCTCGACAGAAGCCCCTCTGTGACGTCACACGCGCCCGGCGACCTCCCCCCCCCCCCCCCCAATCGAGGAAAACAGGTTTGAACACGTTCGAAGAACCGTGGGAATCCCCCCCCCCCCGGACATTGCTCCCCTGCACCCCGCCCCCCTGTACACCTTGCCTGTACACCCCCCCCCCCTGTACACCACCCCCTTGACCCCCCCTGACCCCCTGCCCCCTTGCCCTCCCCCACTTGACCCGCCCCCACTTGGCCCTCCCCCCTTGACCCCCCCCGCCCCCCTGACTCTCCCCCACTTGATCCCCCCCCCTGACCCTCCCCCACTTGACCCCCGCACACTTGACCCTCCCCCACTTGACCCTCCCCCACTTGACCCTCCCCCACTTCACCCTCCCCCACTTGACCCTCCCCCCCAAAGTGAAGCAGAACCCGCCTAGCTCTACTACTTGTATCCTTCGGCCGATGACGAAATTGAATAACTATTACACCAAAGGATTGTTTATTCGAGAGTCCATGTATTCGAGAACGTGTATTCAGATTGTCTGCAGTTTGAGTCACACAAATACAGATTCAAACAATCTAGAACATCCATATCTCCGAAATGGAAAGGCGTGAGTATCTAATATTCGTTATACCATCTATAGCAAAAAGACATATCGAGGATACAAACTTCGAACGTATAGATCTCAGATAGGCAAACGAGCGATGGTCCAAAATAAAGAACACCGAAATAGCGAACATCAAAGAAGTGGACGAGTTGCTTCATAATTTTCTGCCGGTTTTCGCTAGCACTTACGAGATTCTTTAAAGGATTCTTAAAAAAAATTATTGTGAGCCATAATTTCGGTGAAAAATACAAATTTTTTTCTTCGGCTCACCATAATTGTTTTAATTGTCGAAAAAAAGCCGCTACGCTACATTGTAGCGACACTACTCACAAATGAGCTGATTTTTTTTGCAGATGTGACATGACCGGGTAACAGCTGGGACACCGACCGCGCGTATCGTGCGGAGGGCCTTCGCGGCAATGTGCATAACGGCGCCATTTTTAAATATTTTGAACGGAAATTTATTAACGTTATTCTTAAAGCTCTTTCTGACGTTGTGTAAAAAAATAAAAATATTCCGGCCCATACTTTCGAGTTTATTATTTTTTTTAATATACCCATTTTTCGCTCGGCCAAGGTGGTCAGACGCCTTAAAGTCTTTAAGAGGGGATATACATTTATAACGATCAAAAAATCAATTTCTTTTCTTTAAGGGATAACACCACTCTAGGAATTTGGAACAATCGTTTTCATTTGTCTTCAATAATACTTTGGGGTCATAAAAACAATATGCAATTAATATAGAGCGATTTTTTTTAAGGTTGGATAAGTGTGTATACGTAAGGCAGGTTTGCAGTCACAAGAGCATCGCGGTTGACATATCAGCGAGCGGGCTCTGAGTGCAGACGACGCGGGTTCGATCCCCGGTAGCCAATGTCTTTATTTAAAGTAAACATATATGCATTAAATATCATAGATAGTGCCTGGACAGGCGAGAATAGCTAAAGCGAGAGTAAGTTCGACATTTTTTTAAATATAAAGTGAAGAAAAAAAATAGATTAAAAAAATCGATTAACCAGGGATCGAACCCGGACCGCAAGCATCGTCAATCCGTCACGCTGCCAACTCAGCCACGACGCTCATTGAGGATAGAAAAACATTTATGATACACGCTTATTCATAATGTTTACTGTTGAAAAAAAACGCCGTAACGACCACGGCAAAGGCTCAAGATTTCTTTTTGAACCTTCCACGGTCGTTTCGGCGTTTTATTTTTTAATGCGGTTCGTCGTTAATTTTTTTGCCCGCATTCTCGGCATAAACGGCCAACCGAGAGAAAACAATTTTCTCGATACATGATTTTCTCTTTGAAATTCATTTAATGCATATTCCAATCCGCAGTACGGCCACACATATGTGGAGCTCAATCGAACAGAAAACCTCGCTCCGTTCGCCTGTCGAGTGAGCGAGGGGCAGAGACTTTTCCCCCACCGAGCTACCCATTCGTGCGCACGCTGACTGCGATATCGACTTCAGCGGTGCTCACGACTCGCGTGGCTACAAGGGAATCTGCAACCTCGACAGAGGCGATGCACACAAAATCATATTCCCGAACTCGCCGCCGCGATTTAGCGCCGTTCACGAGGCACGCCGAAAAGGGAAGCGTTGTACATCTCCCTGCTAATCTCTGTTGCCGAATCTTTGGTTTCCGCCCGCGTCTGTGAGCTCGTTAATCTCTGCCCAAAATCGTTCAGTGCTAACGATATCGGTGACTTCAGATCTGTGAAGTATGTTTCACTCTCTCACAGTTAAACCGATATCGTTGCATAGGCTACGCTTGAATTTGGCCGCGATATTCGTAATATCCGGCTTCACTTGCGATGACGCTGATTGCGGCGAGAAAGTCGATATTTCGTCTAGAATTTTGATTTTATCCGGAATTCGTTTTTGCAATTCAGAGACGAGGACGATCATAAAATCTTTACAACGCTCTTTGACTTCCACAATCGAATCCCGATGAACGTTAGCAGTTAGGACGTTGAATTCATACCCAAAATTGATGCAGTCGATGGACATGCAAAAGGGTTTGAAGTTGAATCCCGTCAGATTGTGATGCGATATTTTTTTCAGCTGCGTCGGAACGACAAACGTTTGGAGGAGCGAATATATCGAATCGTTCAAATCTCTAAACAGTTTTATCGGCTCAACAAAATCTGATTGGAACAATCTGTTTAGTCCCATGATACCTTTTAGCGTTGAGCTGAGGAAAGTCAAATACAACTTGTTTTCCGGCGTAGAAAACATGCGGTGCAATTGAGAAGCGACATAGCACCGTTCCTTATTACTTTCCGTAATTTTGAAATGCAGCTGTAGAGCCTCCCATTGCTCAAGAATAGCATCAACAGCTTTAAGCCTCACTAGCCACCGAGTATTCGAAAGCTTCGCAATTTTTGTAGGTACTTTACCTTCGAAAGTATGATAAACATCCACGTATTCTATTCGACGTTTCGTACTGACGGAAAACCACGAGTGGGTTTCGTGCACCATAAAATCGAGATGTCTTGGTACAACTTTACAAGTCTCCTCGGCAGCGAGATGCAATGAGTGACAAATGCACTTTATCACGACAAGCTCGGGGTTAATATCTCGCAGTATCGTCGTCACTGAATGATGTACGCCTACATTCACACTGGCTCCGTCGACCCCTAGACCTAACACCTCCGTTTTGAGATTATCCTTCTTCAGTTGTTGCACGATCGCTTCCGCAATAGCGTCGGAAGTCCCTGCGGTCATCTCGATTAAGCGATAAAAAGTCGTCACTATTCTCTTCTTCAACCGACTGAAATAGCGGATCATGAGGCAGAGGATCTTTTTCGTATCTATCGTTATAGATTCATCGATAATCAGAGAATAATGCGAGTCGCCGACGTCCTCGAGAAGATCTTGCGCGATACACGGTGATAAAATATTTCTTATCAGAGCAGAGCATTTTGTCCTGTGCAATTTGATATCTTGCAGGACTTCAGAATCCTTGTCGAGGTCTTTGATCACGACGGAAAGATGATCGATAGCTTTATAGAAGAATGCTCAGCTACTTAGACAGCAATCTTCAGCTCCGCGATTTTTCTTTTTTGCGACAGAGTTACTTTTGCAAAGTTGTCAATTTTTGGCAATTGAGAGATAATATTCCGATTTTTTATGCATTGCTCGTGTTTTTTTTATTGAGAGCGTTCTGTCAAACTTTTTTTGTGGGCGACGAGAACCGAGTTGCAGAACGAAAAAAACGCTTTGCAGGAATCTCCATCCGGCGAAGGTTTTAACCAACCTACATCGACAAAAGGAATGGCAATTTTAAAAATTTCATTCATAAGATCGGATAGTTATGGGTGTGTATGAACATCGCAATTCTATTAAGTTGTTCTCGTTTTTGTCCAAATAGGTTACATTCCGTTGTACCTGTACGGTTACATTGCATCCTTGTAATACCTTTGAAGGTTGACTCCAGCTCCCAGCTCGATACGTACTTTTGTACGTACTTCTTTCTTAAAGAAGCTTTCGGCATTCGGTTGATCACGGCGTTATATAATCTGAGCACTTAATCAATTATCGCCGCGGGAAAATATCTTTCGATGAGCTGATGAGATTTGAGATTATCGTTCCCTACGTATATAACTGAGTAATTCCCCTCGTACGGAGGCTATAACTAAAAAGGTGGCGGTAAGTGTGGTATAGGTGAAGTGCCAGTAGATGTCGTGGCTTGTTTTCACCCGTTGTACATAACTCATAATGTGCGTTTTACAACTACGACACAATGCAACACAGTGCACATATTTCTGGTGTATGCCTTTGCCCGGATTGGCTGCTGATGCCATAAATATGTACACTGTGTCGCACTGTGCCATAGTTGGAAAACGCACAATGCATAACGACAGTTCCTATAGCTACGACGCCTAGTCATATAAGGTGAGATACATCTAAGTTTAAGTGAGAGGCTACAGATGAGTGCTCTACCGGTCAGGTAGAGTGACTAATATCTAGAGTTGTTAACGACATGGCCCACACGTCCAGTCGGTAAAAATCCTACATATAAAGAATAAATAGAAAAAGTACACAATCAATGTGAATAATGAATTTGTAAGCAGGTACCGAATAAATGCATTTGTTGGGGTTTCATAGATGTTATGGTCAAAACTGGGAGGGGACTTCTCCTGTTGCATGGCAACCAACCCAAACTTTCCATACTATGAAAATAGCCGCTGTACCGCTTGGTGGGGGAAATTTAGGGGATTTTTGGGGGGCAACGAAATTGGTTTAGGGGAACGCCACGCGAACCGTCTGGCAACACTGACTTGATTTTGTGACGAGTGTCCAGACCTGTATGTGAGACCGTGGCCTGTGGTAACGATCCGTCTGCTAGGAGCAGTTACGCAAGAAAGTAATGCCGAAAAGTATTTTCTCTTTTTGAATTTTCTACTGACGCGACATTGTTTTATTTTTATTTTTAGGCAACGAAAAAATGGGTCTTCAGAGCTTCGTGTACAACGCGCTTTTTAAACGCACCTCGACATTTCTCGTTACCATCATTGCAACGAGTATCGTGTTCGAGCGCGGCTTCGACATGGCCTCAGATCACATTTTCGAGCGCATTAACAAAGGTGTACGTACCTTACTCTTGAGTGTTTTTCTTTAATATATCTATTGATTTATTGTGCATTTTTTTGTACATTTCGACGTCGGTATGCAATTGAAATCGATTTTTTTTTCTTTTTGGGTTGCAGCGACTATGGAAGGATATCAAGCACAAGTACGAGAAAGACGAGTGAATTTTTGTCGTTTTCCTTTTTATTTTGTCTCTCGTTACACAGTACAAGCCGCCTAGGAAAATTGCTCAACTGTTCACCAGCGTATTAGCTGAGATGTAAATAAAGAGCATTCCTGAATGTCGGACGTGAACGATTCTCTTCCACCGTCCTGTAGATGATTCGCTTTCTTTTGAAAAATCAGTGATCAGACCATGCCGTTTCGTTCCGTGTGCTGCTTTTGCTACTCTTGCAAGAATATTGCCTCCTACCAAGGTATTTTTCGCACTTCAACACACTGACCAAAGGCGGTGAAATGTTCCAAATTAATCGGTCGGTAAGTAATTTGACTTGATTGTACTCAGAGTACGCATGATATTGATATATGGAATATAAATAATGTGCGTGATTCAGCTATATTGGAGTTTTCAATGTACAATGCACTAGCAAATTATCATTGCCTACATTTATGGTACAATTGTATATAATTGACACTGGTTGATGGGCGGTTGGGGTTTGGGTCCGGCGCTTTATCCAGTTAAGCAGTGCTGTGCATGGCCAATACTTGAAGCAAATACTGCTTTGCTGTGCACTGGCTGGTGCATTAACCAGTGAAGGAAAGGCCAATACTTTAGAGACCTTAGGTGTAGATACTTGAGTAAAAGTCTGTGTACCAGAGAATCAGAAACGTATGGGGCCATTTATATCGGTGCAGATTTTTCAGTTTTCCCATACCCTTGGCAAATCTGGTATAGTGTAGCTTAAGATGGCTTAAATTTAGGTTAGATTAACGAAGTGCAGGTAGTGAGTAACAGGAAAGGGTTCAATTGGGAAGGCCAATAGGTAAAAACTACAAGGGTATACATTGGAACTCGGTAATGATACAAATATAATTGTACATAGTGGATAAAACTAAAATTGTAAGCAAAAAAAAGAAAATATAGGATACAGATAGGATAAGAAAATATGTCTAAGCGGCAGGGGGGGGGGGGGTACTGTGTAAAACCCAAAAAGGTATACCTGAGATATAACCTACTATTATTATAATTGTATATGTATATATTACAATTGTATACATTTATAATATAATTGTATATTTGAATATTATAACTGTATACATTTATAATAAATCACATTGTAAATATTGGGTCATCTAAAAAATAATCTGGTATTTTTATACTTTTATTTTTAATATTGAAATCAATAATTTCTTTTCATGCTGATAAATATTCTTCCTTTTCTACAATGCTCTTCCATCTTTCTGAAAGACTTTCAGGCCCTTTATTAAAAATATACTTGTCCGTGACGAAAAATGCATTTGAAAAAAACTGCATTATTTATGGGATGACCCAATAAGTAATTATTTGTCATATTTGTTTATTATAAACGATTATATTATTGAATACATTATTGAGCACAGATTATAATATGCGAAGCTGATAATATAATGCGATATCTGATATGTATAATATATTGAATTTGAAAATGTATAGAATATGAAGGGGTTTGCATAAACTTGAAATTTCACTAACAGGTTTTTTTATTGCTCATTTTATAGTCCGGGGTCTTAGCTTTTATTTGCAACAAAAATTTGGCAAAAAATTACATGGCCTCTCATCTCACATTTTTCTGAAACTCGACACGTAGAAAGTTTTAAAATCCAACACCACCTCTATTTTTTCCTCGTTTCTCGTCGGAAGGAACATAGAACAATGTTTGAAAAAAAGGGCAGCAAACAATGTATCGGAGCAGGATGCACGAATAGACCGGCCAGTAACGACTCCTTTTTTCTTCTCTTTCTTCGATAACAATAAATATAATATATTTATCTCGGGTAAAATACATAACTTGCGTAGATTTCATCGAGTCTCATAAAAATATATATAATACAAGAATAAAACGTACATACACACGCGCGCCTACATATACGAGGTATAAGACAATTATCGACGATTGCCTTAGCCTATTCCGGTCGAGTGATATCTTCTCCCCTCAGGCTTTATCATATACATACGGAAATAACATCACAAAAAAAATTATTTTACTATTGAAATCTACGTATTGCGCTCTGAAATTCCACCTATATGCTTTTCAATTTCCCCATATTCCGATAGAATATAGAGAGATAAATTGTTGTTCAATATATATATATATATATATATATATATATATATCTATATATATATATACACACATATATATATACATTTATATATATATATATATATATATATATATATATATATATATATATAATGATTGTTTTACAACAATAAAAGTATCTTGAGGGGGGGGGGGGGGGGAATCATTTTTGTGCACACCGCGGATAAAATTCTATTAAAATGAGATGAATCAAGGAAGAGAGAATTGAATTACTTTCATCGAGGCTATAGTTTTTCTTTCTTCCTAAAGTATAAAAAAAAAATGCCCGCTCTTCTAAAACGGCCTGTGCGAACGTTGCTTCGAGCCTTTTTTGTTTTTTTTTTTAATCGCCAAAAATAGTACAGTGCGGAGAAATCGTGACGATTCTACGCGAATTTTAATTGGAACGTGTCGATGGTCTTTTTTCTTTTGCGACTCTTATACAATTTGATTTATAAAAATAAATATAGATCGTAATCTAGTGAACGTTACGATAAAGTCTTTTTGCTTCCTTTTTTTTTCATACGCCAAGACATTTTTATCGTGTATTTTTCAATACCATTGTAAGTTGTCAAAATTTTCACAAATTCCCGAAACTCGTAATGATTTCGGAGTCGGTGAATTTTCTGACTTTTTTGTTGTTGCCTATGTCGACTTGCTTTCGCCGTTATGTTTTTGTTCTTCGAGAATTAACGATCATTTGCACGCTTACGCGCGCGTCAGCGAGCACACGTTTCACAAACGTGGACGACAATAAATTCCCCGTAGGTCAGACGCGCGTGTCTGGTCCGTGCTGGGTTTTTTCCGCTTTTCTCTCGTTCCTCATGGATGGAAAAAGTACCCATTGTCGACATCTTTTTCGTGGATCTCGATGGAACACGCATTCATTGTTATTTTTTATTTAATATGATCGTTTCCCCCTTCAGAATGTCTCAAACAAGTTTTTTTAGTTGCCACATTACGTTCATCAATCGTAAAAAAAAGGCAAAAAAACACGGATTCGACGCAACGAAATGACTCTTAAAACCATTTATCGTTTTTATCATTTTTTTCTTCCTTCGCAAGCTCCCTACTCCATAACGACGATAAAATGTAACACTCAGACTCGTTGCCACAAAAGGTAAAATCAACACATTCAGTGTATAGGATAAGAAATCGTGCTATCGTTGAAGCTCCAGAGTCAGAGAGAATAAGGGGAAATACCGAAATGTAGGAATATTACGCGATTCGTGGTGTACTTGTGATATTTTTATCTCCTCTTTGCTTTTGTTTGTTTCTTTGCGTATTTGTGGAATGTGATATTGATCGCAAAATTGAGAAAGAGCTCCTCAAGGTCAATGCATATTGATTATTTTTTCTTTTTTTTGTTTGTTTCTTGGCGAACGGTACGTATATTTTGCATCGGTGATTCAGTGGTAGATCGCCCTTGCATGATCCGAAAGGATGATGCGTTCTGTGTTAGAACGTCTTCATTTAAATACCATGTGTGCATATATGCCCACACACATACGCCCATTCACGCATATATACATTAGGGTGTGTAAAAAAAATCGTCCTTATCCTGTCGAAAATTTGGAAACAAAGGAAGTTTTCAAATAGCTGTAATTTTGGCAAAAATGACTTTAAAAAATTAATGAAACAAAAAAAGCATTTATTCTCGTGCGAACGATCGCATTTTTCGTGTTAATCAAATGGAACAAAAAATGTTCCAACAGTTGGACTTAGAGAACTTAAAATTGGCATGCATTTTTCTTATACCTAATTTTTTGAAGGGCTAGAGACGAAACTTTTTTTCACACCCTAATACACGCACACACAAACATATTTCGAAAAATATATCGCAATCTCGCAATGTCCAATTCGCCGGAATGGATCAAGCCTAAAGCGACCGCATTTTCATACGAAAATAATTAGATGTCATCCTATTTGAAAATCTTATTGTACTCGGATAAAAGGCATTCGATAACTAAATTTTGTTGCATAAAGTCGAGTGCCATGTTTGCGCTCTCTTCGGCCGGCCACATGAGGGTGGGTCCGAAAACTATCGCCAAATTCGGTATGTGCATACGATTGAATTCCTGGTAAGACGTTACTCTGTAACATTGAGGAAAATAATAAGGATAACGAGTTTCTATTTCTAGGTTGAAAAAGGGATAAACTTCCGAATAGCTGTTAGCTCCGATTACGCTGAAATTTTGCACAGACCTTTTCTTGACAATATAAGTCTTTCCCTAAAGGATTTTTGGCGCATCGCAATATTTTTGGAAACATCGAAATTTGACAATTGATGAATTAGAGTTTGAGAGTGAAATTTGAGTTTGAGAGTGAAATTCTGAGTCGCGATAAGCATGTGTGAGTCTCAGATCAACCCCTGAATTATTATTAAATTTTAAAGTCGGGCCAATCAAGTGCGTCCGCTTAAAAAATTAATAATAATTCAGGGGTTGATCTGAGACCCACACATGCTTATATCAATCGACTCAGAATTTCACCCCCAACCCCTCATTTCAGGGAATGCATTCCGTTCTGGGACACCCTGTATATCTATATCCATCATAGTGCGCTACTGCTATCCACACACAAGGAAACCCCAACAAACACTATCAAGCCGGAACAAACCCAAGCGATCTTTAAAAAAACTCTAAAATCCAAACATTTTCAAACAGGGCCCACAAGACCCAAACAAACCCAAACAAACCCAAACAAACCAGCACAACCAAGTCCAAACAAACCTTACAAAACCGAAACCAACCCAAACCCCATAAAACCCGAGCACAGCAAAACAAGCTCGCTTTCCATTTGGTTGGGATTGGGCATTTCGTTAGGTTGGTGGGTTTTTTGTGGCTGGGTTGTGTTTGTTCGGGCGTGGTTTGGTTTATTTGGGTTCGTTTAGATTTGTTTGGGTTTTGTGGGCTTTCTTTGGATGTTCGCTTGGGTTTGAGACGAACGTGTCCGATTATGTTGATAAAGTAGAGATCGTGACACGTCATTTTCAAAATTCGATGTGTCGAAAAGTGTTGCGAGGGGCCGAAGATCCTTTCAGGCAGTGACTTATATTGCCAAAATGAAGACCCGTGCAAAAGTTCAGCTAAATCGGAGGTAACAGTTATTTTGTAGTACAGCCAAAAAAAGCTCTCGTCACTCTTGACGTGCACGAACCTCAATAGATGCTTTAGCAGATATTGCAGTGTGTCGTAATTTGGAGCGGGCAGGGACTTGACGATTTCCCTGAAGCATTGAATCTTGGCGGATGTTTTTTTTAGCACTGGAAAAAACACGACTTGCGAGGGTTATCCTGTTGGAAGAAAAAGGGCTCGGAAGAGTGAAGAAAAAATATAGCTGTCTTACTGCTGGCGTTGACAGCCTCCTTGAAAAAGGAGGAGGGTATGAGGGGCTCCTTCAGCTCACGAAAAAAGAGCTTGAGGGCGCCCGCGAGAACGTGCACGTCCTCCTCCTGGGCCAACACCTCGAGCTTATACTGGTCCACCTGCAGCCTTATCTTCTGTATCTGGCTGAGATTTCCGCTCGCCCTGTACAAACCATCAGTCTTCATGTTCTCCTCGTTGTTCTCCAGCACTTGAATGCAGGTCTTGACGAAGATCGGGACCCGCGGCGAATCCGGTGGACAAACGTCGCTCAGATAAGAGCCAAAAGCTGGCTCATCTGCGACCATCAGAACGGACGTTTACTTGGTTTTGTTTGGATCGAGAGGCAAATAAAAGCGCCGTTAGATTCAAGAGCTTACCTTTGTAAATTCCGTTTTTCACCAACAACTCGACCGTCGGCCTCCGCAGAAAGAAACGACGGAGCTTCGCTTTGATCTTTGTCTGCCTCTCGGCGGCACTCCCGCTCAAGTCCTCCAACGAGTCGTCCAGTCTCTTTACCGCTAACAGAGGAACGTCCATTGTTCAGATTGGAAGAAGAGCAAAAAGAAAACGGTTGCATGAAAAAAGGAACATTCTGAATAGATCTTCAATGAAATATCGAGACAAAATGTTTTCTCAAATACGAAGCTTCCTCAACGGAAACCCAAAAGAAAAATGGTGGCTTTGCGTACTCTTAAGGGATCGCGACCGTGAGACTCTGGTGGATTTTTTCGTGTCCTCGTGGTGATTGATCTCATTGGATTGTTTGCCAGCGCTGTTGTTCCGGCTATCCCCGGCGATCGGCAATGCCTTGCCCTGGGAGTTGAATCCAAACGGCTGCAATAACGTACAGATCGCGTTGGAAATTGCACTATAGTTTTGAGAGGCACGGAGCTGACTTTTGTCTTCTTCAGCGAATTTGGACTCACGAGCTTTCTTATCGCCCCATGTATATCCTGGAACCATTCGGTGGCTACCGCCGTGTTGTCGCTCTGCACGAGCACTTGGAGACCCAGCACTGTACTGATCATGTACACGTTTTTGCGACTGCTTGCCCTCTCGCCGGGTTCCACCAGGGCGCCGTTCAGATCCACAGATATGTCCGGCTTGGCAATTGCCGATTGACCCGTTTTCTAAAAAGTGCCAAGTCTAGACTCGTCCCTCTCAACAGTTGGGGCTCGGGTCTTGATGCTTTTAATGCACTACTTGGATAACGGAATTAGAGACTTCTCGTAAACAAATTTGCCAACTGATTGGAGGTATTCTAGATCTTCCGTCACCAAAGCGACTGTAACGGTCCCATATCCATATAACAAAAGCCGAAAGACTATCCTTCTATTCTCACGCCACCAAAGTCTTAAAATTTAAAACCTTTTTATCTACTGCTCTTTTATTATCGCTAAACACCTTCCGTGCGACCGGCCGCTTTCTCACGGCAGCGGTCCAGCCGCTGCACTCGTCATGGGTGAGCAGCGTTGCAACAAGCGAAGGTCTTACTTTCGCTAGACTCTTTTCTTCAGTTCATCTTAGTCAAGAAATATGTAAATGGCCTCTGTCTTTCTCCAATCATATTCCGAGAAGTTCCGAGACGAATTTCGAAATCTTTAGATTCGATTTAAATTTATATCACCGGGCCATTAATTGATCGTGCGTAAACTGTCTACAAATCAATCAGTTTGACAACGTGGTTTCACAGATTTTTTATGTTCAAGCTGAACCTTTATCCATTGGGTAATACATACATTGCCCGACAAAAAAAATGTACACACCGTTCAATTTCCATTTATGTGCTATTCTCATTCCAAATATCAATAAACCAGACCTTGAGCAGTCAATTCCGTCATTGTTTTGCCTTTACACTGCCGTTGAAACAATGTTACAAATATTCGAAACCAGAAAGACAACGATTTCAGTGCCAAGAGAGCAACAAATCTGCGATGCCGAAAATTGCAATTCAAGTGCGAGAACTGGTAATTAAAGACCAAAATAAGATATTCCTAAAAGAGAAATTGGTCGATAATATGACATAAGTGAAGGTGCAGTGAGAAAAATATCGGAAACTTCAAGGAATTAGGTATAGTCGGTGATAAAAATGGACGAGATAGAAAAAGAAAACAACTGCATTGGACGATCGCAAAATTATTCGTAATTCTCGAAAATACAGACCTGAACATTTCCGACCGAACATTCCGTAGGAGACTTCGAGGAGCAGGCTTAGAAAATAGTTTTGCACAACGTCGCCCTCTGATTCGCAAAGCAAATAAAATCAAGCGCCTCGAGTTTACAAAAAAAAACGTGAACAAGCCGATTTCGTTTTGGAAAAAAGTTGTTTGAAGTGACGAGAGCAAGTTTGTTAGGAACTGTCTCTGTTGTCAAGTCTATCAGTTAGTTTTTCTTCAATAAAACTCCAATATATTCATATTTAATTGGAAATATAATAACTATTAATATCATTTCCCGGTTTAGAAGTATATTTCAACATTTTGAGTTGGAAATTGCCCCAAAATAATAAATTATTCGACATAAAATTTTGTTCGTGGGAGGTTGGCATCCTGCTGAAAACTTATATTTTTATCCCCACTATCGCAGCTAAATAAAACGGCCACACAACTCCTTGATAAAGTAGATACTTTAACATTATCCGGTTTTGAACCAAACATTTACTACTTAACCCTTTGGATTATCGCATTAGGCATACTGGCCTGATTTCGAGTTGATGATTGGGCAAACATCATTGAATGGCAGCGCTATTCGATTACTAATTGATAAAGAAATTTCAACGAGATAGAGAATGAATGCTTTTTGGAACTCTGCGTGTAAGTGGCAACGATAAATCGAGCACGTACCATCATCGCGAACGTTTTGGCGTCCTTGAAGAAGAGGAGAAACAATTCGGTTAGCACGGCGTACGACGTGTTCCAGTTTTTTCGCAGCTTCTTGCCGTTCTCCGTTATCTTGGTGCGATTTATAATGCCCTCTTTGAGCACCAGCTGTGAAACAGAAGGTTGCCTTTTTATGAGGACGGCGCAAGGTGTGATACGTATTTGTAATTGCATTATTTTCAATTGAATGATCCGGTTCCGACCATGTTATTTCCGTCGCACAAGTGCGGCCAATCGCCGCCAGGGTTCTTCCGCGCGGGTGCATCTCGAGCGACAACGATACTTGGATTATTTGGCGGAAGACTGAAACGTCCACTTCCGGTCTCGTCCTTGTCGTCCTTCGGGCGGTCCCGGTCGGCTCGCTCCGCCGTTTCTCCATCCCGGCTGGCCGGACGGAGCTTCTCCACGGGTGGCAACACCCATGTGGACTCGTTGCTATTCTCCTCGAAGAAGTAAATTTTTCCCTCTGCGTCGCTCGACGAGAACCACTTGAAGAATAAAAAAAAAAGAGTGAGAAGAGCGGTTTAGTGTCGCGAGAACGAGATGAAGAATTTTGGGTATCCTCGAGTCGTCCGAAACTCCCTGCGGGACGAGGCCGAGTCCTCGTCTCACCTGACCCGCCGATTCTTCCTCGTCCAGGTACGCGTCGAACAAGCATTTCTTCCAGGCGACGATGTCACTGGACGCGGAACCCTTACGACCGCGATATTCCCTGCTATGGAGGACTTTTTCCGTGTCCGGCGGTTGTTCCTCGTCCCGGGACGCGACGTCGAGCCAGGTTGCCTCTCGATACTCCTTCAGGGAGTTGAAGCTTCCGAAGGTGGCGTCGAACAATTGGAAGATGGGCTCGCTCGTCAGCTCGTCCTCGAGGCTCATCCGCGTGTCCTCGAACTCGCTAAGGCTCTCGCCAGTCGAGTCCAAAGACTCGGACTCCTCGGGATATTCGAGGAAGCAGCGCTCGCAGGAGTCGAGGGCGCGATCGTCATCGGGACAGAGTATCGGGTCTCGTGGCGTTTGAGCCGGAACACCAGCTTCTGCCTCGAATCGGAAGTAGTGCTGAACGCCCTCACAGGGTCGTCCAGCTTGATTGATTCTCCAGGAGTCCCGGGCGCTCGTCGTCATTGCATCGCTATTGCTTTCCCGACGAGTCTCAGACCTCCCCGAGGAGGTCTCCTCGACCGCGCTCACCAGCTCGGATTCCTCGCTGTTGTTCCCGCTGTTATTGCTACTGCCGCTGCTGCTACTGCATCTAGGGTCGAGGATCGTGTGCGAGCCCACTTCATAGAGGTCGTGACTCCTCCGGATCTCCTTGAGCCAGTCGATCACCGGATACGTTGAGGCGCGCCGCGCTCTCGCCAAGCCACGAACCACCTCGCGCCTCAATTGTTGCGGCATCCAGAGTCCGATATCCCTTGGGCTTTCCAAATCATCCCCGTAATTCAAGAATCGATCGTCCTGTTGTCGCTCCTCGACGGCAGATCCCTCGAGATCTAAAGCGCTCCGGAAACACCCAACGAGCGGCTTCTCCTCCATCACGCAACACTCGTCGTCCATAATGTGGCTATCGCAAACTTATTTCGCGGTTGACCACATCCCACGTGATATGAGCGCGCCCTTATCGCTCGTCCCGTCGATCCGGAGCGTGGTTTTCACGAACGCGCGCGACGTGTTTCACTCGATCGCGGAAATTTTTTGTTACGGATCGTTTTTAAACTCGGCGAGGTTATGAGAAATCGATGCGCCAATTTCAATATGGCGATCGATTGGACACTCGAGATTTTCAGTAACTTATTGCCAGTTTATTCTCAGCGGCTGTCTTCCAGTTGTTTGTAGTCGGTAATTTTAAGTGCCCAATTTCCAGTTGCCGTTTTCTAGTTACCAATTTGTACTTGCTTCTTTTTAGTAGCCAATTCTAAGGGTCCGACTTTTGATTTCACGTGACTGATTTCTCGCAACCCGTTTGTAGTCACTGATTTTCAGTTGTCGATGGCGATCGATTGATTTTCAGTAGCCGATTTTTATGTCCTGGTTTTCAGTAAACGAAACACCATTACCAAGCTTTTGTAACTGATTTTCAATAACCAATTTCCAGTAATCCGTTTTCGGTGATCAATTTCCGGTGAATAATGTCAGTAACCGAACCCCAAAACCAGTTTTCAGTCATTAATTTTTAATAGCAACTTTTCAGTAACTATTTTTCAATGATCAATTTCCACCAATCAATTTATGGTGAACACTTTCCAAAAGGTAATTTCCAGTAACTTATTTTCAACAATTAATTTTTAGTAACCAATTTCTAGTCATCAATGTTCATTGACCAATTTCCGGTGAAAAATTCCAACAAGTGATTTTCGGTAACCGAAATCCCATAACCAGTTTTTGGTAACTAATTTTGAGTAACGACTTTTCAGTAACTATTTTTTTTAAATCAATCTCTATTCATCAATTCATGGCAATCGCTTGCCAGAAAGTAGTTTTTAGTACTCATGTTTTTCGTAACCGATTTCCGCGGCCAATCTTTCAGCAACTGACTCCGACTGACTAATTGTCAGTAATAATTTTTCTGTAGACGATTCATAGTGACCACTTTCCAATAAACAATTTTCTGCAGCTATTTTTCAGCAACAAATTTTTCTTAAGCGACCGAACAACCAACATTCTTTAGCCAATCCTCAATATTGAGTTTATCCGAACAACAACGACACTCGACAAATCGACGCTTCACTATTCATCTTGTCTCGTTCCTCGAAAGAGCTTCGCTCGAGATACGAAAACTGGGCGATGCAAGCCCAGACTCTGACCACATCGGACTGGGAGCAGAATGCCCGCCACTCGGCTCAGCCAGTCACACATGTGATTCACGAGACAGCGACGCATTGTAAAAGATACGCACGCACACACAAGCGCGTTGCGCGTGTACACGCGCACACGAATATGTAAGAGTTCATGCGGGATTGGGTCATGTTGTATCAATGTAAAAAAGGCGCCTTCCCCAGCACCAATACGCGAGCGGGCTTCACAGTGCTCCTGTTATTCGCAAATCTCCCTCGTAATTTATACATTGGCGATTCTCGGGCGCATCACAGCGATAAACTGCAATCGCCCTGTTTTTTTCTCTTCTTCCGGCTCTCTGCGAGACGTCTCGGATGCTCGTTCCGTCTTTCCAAAGAACGAAACGGTTATCGCTCCTTCGCCGCGCTTAAATTTCTCTCGTAGGTCAACTTGGAGTGCGATTGTTGAATCTTTCTCGTCCCGTACAGCCGGAAGTATTGTCTCCGTTAATCGATCAACTACGCGTCCAATTATTTTCGTTACTAAAGGGCCGGTAGAAAAGTTGACTCGTTTCGAGCAATCCACATTATTTCCCTCTTTCGCTCTCTCTTTCTCTCTCTCTCTCTCTCTCTCTCTCTCTCTCTCTCTCTCTCTCTCTCTCTCTCTCTCTCTCTCTCTCGCTCTCTTGCTCGTATGAAGCTCTGAGTAGGAGCGACTCTCAATTTAGCTCGGGTCAAAGTGACACGGGCTCCCTCGCGTCACACATGTCGGTTTGTCCAATTGCCACATGATGTCATCAGAGTACCAGGGACTAATTATGTATCTCCTCGTAAACACGCGCGCACCGAAATAGTAGATACCCAGACGAATATACGAAATTTGATACTGCGGAGGATTTTTTTCCATCGGAAAAGATTAACAAAACAAAAAAGGAACTCACCTTGTCGCCGTGTTCGTTGAGGAAACAAATCTGTCCGAGATCCACGTCGTACTTTTGCTCCCAGCCACGTGGCAGGTCGATGGTGCACTTGAGGGCGTCTCTCGACGCTGTCACTGGGCTCGGTTGCGACGAGGCCTGGGTCCCCCCCGTGATCTCAGACTCCGAGTGGAGGGCCTCGGAGCTCGCGTTCGAGCTGAGTATCTGATCGTCCGAGAAACTTGTGCCTCGTTCCTCGTAACGAGCAAGTCCGGGCTCGCTCGATTTTCTCGGGGACTTCCGGTCGTTGAGATTGTCCGCTACGGACGAGACCAGAAGGTCCTTGCTCTGGAGACAATTGTCCGAGCCACTGTCGGACACGCAGAGCAGACTCTTGAACTCGACGGCCGTGCTGGACTCGAGATCCCGACGACGTTTCTCAAGGCTCGATGGAGGCTCGAGACTCCTGGCGGAACTTTGAGGCGCCGCGGCGACGATCGCGAGCGCCGGTATCTTAGTCCTCGGGAGCGGGACAGGCTTGCTCTTGGTGACCTTCAGCATCTCGGGGCTCGTCGCGATCGAACCAAGATCGCTCAAGCTCCGGCTTCGCCGCTTTTCCATCTTGGTGGTCGCTTCGTCGTGTGGTGAACTTCGTCCCGGAAGAGACTCGGTGATCGCCGCGTACCTGAAGAAATTACCGCGGTACTTGCGCTCATCTTTGCTCTTCAGGCTTCCCTTGTAGCGCAATTTCGGCGGTGAGGCGGTGGAAGCCTCGAGTGAGTCGTCCGAGGTCGCATCGGCCTCGCTGCTCCTTTTGGCCGGTAGGAACTGTATCTCGCTCGCGAGCTTTTCCAACGAAGGCGTCAGCCTCAACTCGGTGACGCTCGTTTCCGTCGTGCGCAATCGTAGCTTCCCCTTGGTAGGGGCCACCCTCTCCGACCGGATGTTAGAGTAGCACGGATGCTCCGAACGCTTCCTCGGTCGCTTGTCGGGCGACGAGAAGGACCTGCCGTTGTTGCAGTCGTTCAGTATGTTAGCCTCGTTCCACTCGTCCATTATCTTTGGCGATCTTGGCGACTTGGGCGCCTTTGGCGATCCGGCCATCGTCTCCGCTTCCGCTTCAATGTTTACCGCCGTCTTGGAGACATTATTAGCCCACGCGGCCGGCTCCGCCTCTGCCGCCTCCTCCTCCTCCTCTACTTCCTTCTCGGTAACGCGAGCCCGATTCATCTCGTGGATCTCGCGCGTCAGTTTCTCGATCGGATCGAAGTCGGACTTGAGCTCGGTGCTGCGCAACTGGAAGGCCGGCTTCCGGTTGGCGCTGCCACGATCCTTGCACATTTGCGTTAACTCCGACATGAGCTCCTCCACCGCCCAGGTCCGCCTCTTGTCGTTGAGAATCCGGTGATCCCCGCTAGGCGGCTGGGCGATCGTCGTCGTTTGCCTCCCGTAAAGCGGCCGTGACGTATGTCTCTCCTCGTCATCCTCCTCGTCCGTTCTCTCGATAGCGTCCCGGGAACCCTCGCTTTCCGCATTGCTACCCTCCGAATTGACCGATCGGGTTCTCGCTCTGGAGGAGCAAGATTTCACGCCCAAGTTGCGACGGTCTAGACTGCTCTCCAGCTCACGCCTGAACGGATCCGAAGCCTCGAGCCTCAAAGAACTGCCGGGACTCGTCCCGTAACGACTGCTTCCACGCCCGGCAACCTCACACTGGACGCTCTCGCGCGATCGCGCGCTCCCGGTAGACGCTTCTGCAATCACACCAACTCCGTTTTCGGCCGTTCGACAACTTCCTCATTTTTTTCGTTCGTCTACTAGATGTTTGTCTTTTTTGGACTGGCTCGAATTTTTGTGGGCTATATTCTTTTGTGTTTTTAAATTATGTCTACGACCAATTTTTTTTTCTCTTTCGCGGCGTATTTTCTTTTACGTTGCTCGATTTTAGGACAATAAAGTTTTTGCCCATTTTTCGCCAGGTTGGTTGGTATCGCGGTTCTGAATTTTTTGCATGCCGATAACATGAACAGTTTTTTTTTCAAATGTTCAGAAAAAAATTCTCCGTAGTTCTGACAGCAACGGCGAATAATGGCTAATGGATATTTTTCCGCATGGTCAAAAAACTTTTTGAATATTTTTGGCCATGCCGGAAGTAACCCATGAAGCGTACCTTCGTCTCTGTCGCTCGCGTGTCCCGTTCGCCTTTCGCGTTCGAGCGACTTGCTCTTGGTGTTGGTCAGAGCGACCTTGAGGCCACATCCACCGAAAGTGTCAGTGGTCTCGCAGAGATTCCTCGCGGATGTTTTTCCCTCGTACGACGAGCCACTGGCGAGCCATTTCTTCACGTTGTGCATCGCGTTGCTCGACTCCTTAGGCATACTCTTGTAGCTCGGATCTTCGGGTGGTCGCAAAATGACCCCTCCCCGACTGTCCCTGTTCTCCTCGTCCTGCTCCTCATCTTCCTCCTTATTCCCCGAATGCCTCTTGTGGTTGTTGTTATTATTGTTGTTGTTGTTGTTGTTGTTGTTGTTGTTGTTGTTGGATATTTCTCGCACGTAGGTCGCAGGAACGTAGAAGGATCTCTGCTCCGAGTTTCGCACGACCTGCCACCAGTCAGCGTTCGTCTTTTGCAACAGGTACAAATGCTCATTTCTCCTTATGACAATCGCACGGCCCTCAGCAGTCTTGTAACTGAAGTCGTACAGCACCTTGAGGTAGGAGCGCTGCTCGCTCGGCCACGCTGATGCGCTCATCTCAACTACCAATTACATCGTAAGCTACTTGCTCACTCCGCTCTTTCTCTCTCGGTTTCACTCGGCCTCTATCTGCTGCAAGTAAAGTTGGGATGGAATATCGGTTAAACAATACATTTGTTGTTTAGGGGAAGTTTTATTTGTACATTTGCTCAACACATATTTAGCCCAAGGTTTCACTTTGTGGCCATTTTTTTTTCTCATTTCCTCACCCAATTTCAGTACGAAAATATCCTTATACACTTCCCCCTGGGATCGATAATTCTCTACCAGGAATTTTTCCCTTTGAGCAACATGCGAATTGAAAAATTGATGCTAATTTAGGAAGGAAATCCATTCAGTGAATTAAATTTTGTTGTCGGTATATTTTTCAGAGTATCTGTATGAAACAGCATCAGCCTAATTTGGTACTCATACTTTTCCCCGAAAACACTTCCCCGAATGACACTTCCCCAAATGACATTTCCCCGAAAACATTTCCCCGAATGACACTTCCCCGAACGGCACTTTCCCGAATCGACACTTCCCCGAAAAACAGTTCCCCGAATCGACATTTCCCCGAAAACACTTCCCCGAATGACTCTTCTCCGAAAAACAGTTCCCCGAATCGACACTTCCCCAAATGACACTTCCTCGAAAAACATTTCACCGAATGACATTTTCCTGAATGAACACTTCCACGGACGACACTTCCCCGAAAATGAGTGAAAAAGTTATTTATTTAAAGTCAAAGTCAAAATGGGTAAAAATTATTAATCGAAGGGTAAATAAGATGACAAGAAAAAATGAGTGAAAAAGTTATTTATTTAAAGTCAGTCAAATTGGGTCAAAATGGGTAAATGCGTAAATGGGTGTGAGCGCAGGGCACCTCGGATATGCGTGGGGAATAGTGGGGTCCGTGGAACACTGGTGTGGGCTCAGGGCACTTCGAATGTGCATGTGGAATATTGGGGTGCGTGAAACACTGTTGTGGGTGCAGGGCACCTCGAATGTGCGTGTGGAATAGTGGGATGCGTGGAACACTGTTGTGGGCGCACGGCACCTCGAATGTGCGTGTGGAATAGTGGATTGCGTGGAACACTGGTGTGGGCACAGGGCACCTCGGATGTGCTTGGAATGGTGGGGTGCGTGGAAGCCAAACAGACCCAAACAAACTGTTTTTCGGGAAAGTGCTGTTCGAAGAAGTGTCATTCGGGGAACTGTTTTTCGGGGAAGTGTCAATTCGGGGAACTGTTTTTCGGGGAAGTGTCGATTCGGGGAACTGTTTTTCGGGGAATTGTCGATTCGGGGAACTGTTTTTCAGGGAAGTGCCATTCGGGGAAGTGTCATTCGGGGAAATGTCGATTCGGGGAAATGTTTTCGTGGAAGTGTTTTCGGGGAAATGTCATTCGGGGAAGTGTTTTCGGGGAAATGTACTGATACGGCCTAATTTCAGCATGAAAATATACTTGCACATTTCTTTCTGGGATTGACAGTTATCCTGGCAGGAATTTTTTTTCTTTGAGCTAGACATAAAGTAAAAAACTGATGCTAACTTTTGCAAGGAAATTCATTGAATTTATTGAATATTTTTCTATATTTTTTCTGAGTTCCTCAGCCAAGTTTATTCCTGCCAGGTAAATGATCTGCTTGGGTAAGCAATCTGCCAACATAACGAGAATATATCCAAAAAACTGATGAGAATATCCTTGCATATTATCCTCCGGGACAAATGATTTTCGAGTTACAAATTTTCTCATCTTGCCATAAAGACTTGTCTTGAAAAATGCATAGCTGGAAACCCTTCGACCTTGGAGAAAAATGTGCTAAAACTGATTCGTCCCAAAATGAAGTATTTCTTCCATCAAAATGGAAAATATGCTTCATTAAAAAAAGTACTTGTTCAATATTGTATAAACATGAAGAGGCACAGGTAACATTGCATGAGGATTGGCGGATGTAAACTAATAAAGTATTATCCGATAAGAGGAAAATTTCTTCCATCAACCCATTTACCATTTAATACGTATACATACATACTACACACACACACACATATGTATGTATGTATACCTATGTACACTTTTTATCTCACTCATCCCCACAAATTCAACAGGCCCGGGATTTTGTTTCTAAACGAAAAAAAAATGACAAAATTGTATCCATACAATTGGAAAAAAATAGTAACTGTATAAAAGGAAAATTCCAAAAGATTGAATCATCATTGCTCTTATCAGCTTGGCCTGTGACTCGAGATATGTATCAGCAAAAAAAATGACTATATATTTTGTCTTGAATTTTTTTCACACTAAAAATCCTCCAAAAATAATCGTTGAAGTGTAAAGAATATGTATATTGATAAATATACCGAAGAAAAACGAAAATATGAGAAACATGAGTAGAGTATTGGAAATAACGAGGTATGTGAGTTAATCATATTTATTCTGTTCTTCTGAACGATTATTTGATTTGATTGTCAGGTAGGTGCGCGGGGAGAGAGTGACGGGCGGGGGGGGGGGGGGGGGGCATTCGAAAAGCTTCAGTTTTTCTCGGCGTAATAAAAACTGCTCCATCGCTGCTTGCGAGTTTCAATCAACAAAGATCGAGGGTCGAACGTGTCGCGAATACTACTACTACGATTGAATTCAGAAAATATATATATATATATATATATATATATATATATATATATATATATATATATCTTTCAGCCTCACACTTTGTCGTGTAACGGTGCGACTAGCACGACACAGATAACACTGCTTTTTGTTTGTTTGCTGTTTTTATTCACAAAACCGGAGTCGTCGCCCGCGTCAATTATTTACAAACATCGACGACGTCGACGTCGACGACGACGACGAGCATGTTAAAACTCGCGTAAGTGTAGGTTATGAGGAACTTTTTTCCTTTTCTATATTTTCTCTCGCTCTCTCGCTTGTCGATGATTTCTTCGTTGCTCGCGTGTGACGCAACGCCCTCAGCGCGCACACTCGACCAATCGATTCGGGGTCACGATAATAATGAAATTGCGATTTCAAAATATCCAAACGGTTTATTTACGTGATTTCTTGTAAAAATTGAGCGCGTCCTTGGGCAGGCGGGCGAGCCGGGACTTTAATTCCGAGGCCGCAGTATGTTTTGGTGTTTGGTCGTGTACTGCTCTTTGCTATATATACATACATAATGTGTCGTGTAGTGGTTCCGCACGCACGCGCACGTTACGAGCGACACATCGCGCAGCTGGCGAGCGCTCCCGGAGACTCCCGAGAGAGTTTGGCCGTTCAGCGCGCCCGCGAGCATCGCGCCGGTCACTCCGCTTCGCCCGCACTCGGAAGTGAATGCACGCGCCGCTAGAGGGCGCTCGAACTCTCTTTGGCGCGCACGCGACAGTCGTATTGTTCGTACGCTCATCGGTGAGCAAACCGATGACCGAAAACAAAAACGAAACATGGAAACAACACTTTGGAATCGAAACTCAGGTAGGTTTTGGTACAATTAATTTCTTTCCCGCATTTCTTTGCTGCCATACATATTAATTTATTTCTGTCGTTTCTGTGCTCCCATACACATATAATCGATTTATGTAAATCGGTCGTCGTTTACACGTGATCTCGCGAGCCCACCCTCGCGGACGGCTAAATTTTCAAATGTCTTCACGTTCGTTGTGTCGCGTAGGGTCAAACAGTAGACGAGAAACTTTGCAGAGTCCAATAATGACTCGTTCTTCTTGTTTGATACACGAAATATTATCGCTCGGATATCGAAAAAAGTGTAACTTGCTATTTCACGCTCGACTCGAAATTACCATTGTGGCGGCCATCTTCTTTCGCGACACGATTAAATGATAATGCCGTTCTTTCTATACTTTTGCAAATCGGAGACGAATACAGATATACACGTTGTTGTTCTCTTATTTTACGCGTATCGTGGACAAATTCTCGAACTATAATACCAAAACACGTAGATACGTTTCTAAGGGCAACTTCGTGGGAAGGTTACGAAAAAGAATCGCTGCTACTACTCTGAATAGCAAGGCAACGGTAACTTTAAAAAATATAAATAATACACGAATAATAATGAACATTCTTTAAGACGTCTGGCCACCTTGGCCGATCGCAAAATGGGTATATTAAAAAAAATAATAAACTCGAAAGTATGGGTCGGAATATTATTATTTTTTTACACAACGTCAGAAAGGGCTTTAAGAATAACGTTAATAAAACTCCGTTCAAAATATTCAAAAATGGCGCCTTTATGCACATTGCCGCGGAGGCCCTCCGCACAATACGCGCGGTCGTTGTCCCAGCTGTTACCCGGTCATGTCACATCTGAAAAAAAATCAGCTCATTCGTAAGTAGTGTCGCTACAATGTAGCGTAGCGGTTTTTTCGACTATTAAAAAAATTATGGTGAGCCGAAGAAAAAAATTTGTATTTTTCACCGAAATTTTTCGAGCAAAAACAATAATAAAACAAAAACTAATCAAGTTATCGTAAAAATCCTACGTGACATTTTAGATAATGTTTCTAAAAGTATTGTGTAAAAATTTGAAAGCAATCGGACCGATAGTTTACGATATTTCGATAGTACCAGTTCAAAAAATGTAGTTTCGAGATAATCGCAAAAGAAAGTAAATGTGCGGTTATTCAGCTGACGGTGCGGTTTTTGCGAGTCTTACCTGCAATCAGCGATTCCTGGGCCATCGACGTCTCCTTCGGCAGCTAATTGAGAGTCTTGGGCCTTTTTTTTAAAGCTCTTCGTGCTGTTCGTGCTACTTTTGTATTTTTTTGGGCGCGAACGTTTGCTGTAGTGCAGCGCTCCTCGTCGACTGCAGTGCAGAAACTAGCAGCGATCTCCAATGGTTAGGCTCAACACATTCATCATCAGAAGAATACTCTTATACTCATCATTGAAAGTGCTGATAGCAATGTGAGTGGCAATTTCAACGATATTCGCACCGCTAGAATTCGTTTTTGGAGCCATCGACCAGATGACGGCGTTGACGCTTTCATTACTATTTTGCGTGAAGCCTCCTTCACACCGTTCTAACAAATCATCTGAAGTGAGGTCCTCATAAATAGGTCGAATGGCATCTTGAACAATTTCAGGTAGTGTCCATTTTTCCAGGTCCATTTTTCCAGCCGACCCATGGAGCCTAGATACCAGGAGGTTCAGCGAGGCCTTTCAACTCGTCCCCAAAACGAGAACGAGAAAGGATGGCGCTGGGGTGCTCCGCAACCTATATGTATATAGATATACGCTAAACATAGGTGTGATCTAAGACAGATCACAGATGATGTACCTAACCCTCATTAGTGTTAAGGGATAACACCACTCTAGGACTTTGGAAAGACGTTTTCTTTCCTAAAAATACTTTGGTGTCATAAAAACAATATGCAATTGGTCCTGTAGCAAATGTTTTTATTTAAAGGTTCAATTATCGATTTGGCCGCAGCGCCTTGGACCGCGCGCTGAGTTGCTCGTACAACTTTAAACGCGTTTTTCTCGAAACCACTTTTTTCGATCTCGGAAGACGGATTACTCGACCACCTTTGCATGCATCGATTTTGATAGCACTTTTTTCGATCTCGGAAGACGGATTACTCGACCACCTTTGCATGCATCGATTTCGAGGTTGAAATTTTGATGGCAGCTTCACAATTATATTCTTTATGGGAGTACGTACCCGTTTTTTTAAATTAAATGTAAACTTCTTTTTATAAACAATTTACTGCTTTTTTGGCAAAAAATCGATTTATTTCCTTCAAAATGCGCTGTTTTTGCAAATCTGAAAGCAAATTTCTAGGTAGTCTCATAGCTAGAAATATATAAATTATCATTTTTGTTGGTTTTTATTTCAGGTCTTATATTTTACGAGAAAACCGTTCTCCCGTGAAGCTATATGTAAAAAAAACACGTTTTTCTAGATGGGCTGTATCGCCACCATTTTGAGTTTGAGATCGTTTCTCGCTTTTGCGTTTTTTTTTTCCGAACCGTCATGAGGAAATTATGAATCGGCGGATATTTCGACGTTTGATGTCACGATCGGTCTGTCGTGAGGTTAGAAACTCATCCGATCACTTTCACCTCGCTGACCAATATATTACTATATATGTCGGTCGCGCTGCACCCCAGCGCCATCACTTCGGGACATTTTCGGGGACGCTTTTTTCAGCGTCTTTGCATTGCCGCTGAACCTCCTGGTATCTAGGCTCCATGAGCCGACCCTTCATAATTGGCGGAACATTCTTCATTGTCATCTTCTTTCCACCGCTCGAATTCAATGGTGCCAAGATCCACTCCAATACTCCAATACTCACAAGCTTTGCACTAAGAAGATTTAATTATTACATCTATCACTCTCCCGGAGTGATCCAATAATCGTCGATACGCCATAATGCGAAGAGTAACCTCATTTGCGCCAAGTTCCATCATCAGAAACAGTCAACCCTGTGTCTTTCCCCATTTCTGTTGTTAATTTTCGTTCTTCTTTCACAGCATTATCCATAGATATGTTGCATACACTTTCTGCAGCAATGTGAATTTGTTTGGCAACGGTGTCATAAAACGAGTGATATATCGCTTTCGGTAAATCCATGATGCCACAAAATTTATCAATTCCTTTGTGACCAATTCCCAACAATCAAAATGCGAATACGATTCGTCGATTTATGTCGTACGCCTTGCGGTTAATAAGAGGACTTGTATCGACTGTGGTTGGTTCACACAAGTCACACGACACCACTAACTTGAAACCAAGTCCACGAATACTTGATTCCAAATACTTAATGTCACCGTTGCACTTTTTGCACTTCACGACGTTACTAATCGCAGAAAAAACGGTCACAAAGTTGATAATTCGATATCCGAAACTCACACTATCGGTACGTCGATTTCTTCACTGGCCTTCAATTTTTTTGCCGATCGACTCGTACTCGCCTCTTCCTGCTCCATTTCGTATCGATTGGGCGGGTGATTTTTATTTTTTATATTACTCGATCGACGTCTTCAACTCCGCAAACCCTTTTCGTCCACATAATGTCGAGACGTTGGTTTTTCTTCCATTTTTGTTTTCGGGACATTATCGTTTGAATATTTTCGCGTGCTTCTGTGTTACTTGTCGAATATTGACTGACGCTCGTGAAATTAAAAATAACGGGTCTGGCTTCAGGGAAGCGTTTTCACACTATACTAGGTAACACAAAGTAAATGACTAATCTATATAAAAGGACACAATAGGACAGCTGCGTGCGCTAAACCGTGCGAGTTATAAACATGGATCGAACCGCACGGTCGACCGCCCGCTGAACCTTCCTGCCGAAAAATAACTGTAACTTGGTCAATTTTGCGTTTTTCAATACGTACTATGGCTTAAGGCGGTCCTCTAGTTTCTCGGCTGTTTTTTTACTGCTTTTTCAATAATTTTTTACGGGCAAAGCATCGAAAAATCAATCTCATTGTTTTTGCATAATCTTTATTAACATGTAAATAAGCTTTACAAATTTTTTGAAGTCAAAACATATAATAGAATAAAAGTTATAGTGGCCGACAGGAAGACATCAAGTAAAAGAGGTGCTTGACGGTGACCAAGATTGCAGCTGTTCTGCTTATCTGAAATAAAAAAACCAAACGGCATTTTAATCTTCATATTTAAGACTAGCGATCGAACTAGAGTGAATTCTAAATTATAAAAATTGACTTTTTTATACACTTTTGAAAATTACATTCTACTTTTTACTCATTTTTTCTTAAGTTTTTCGCTCGTACAAAAAAAAACTATCGAAGCAATCATGATAATCTTAGTTCAATCGCTGGCTTATAACATATTAAAGATGCTGTATAAATTTGAACAAGATCGGTGCAATAGTTTCTGAAATATCGTGGTCACCGTTTCGAAAAATGGTGTTTCGAGAAAAACGCGTTTGAAAGTTCGCGCATGTGATTTACGAGTAAAAATTTCATCTCACCGTCAATCTGCTATGCCTGGACCATACAATAGGCCTTCCTTTTCTTCTTGGAAGTCACGCAGAGCTGCTCCGTCTTCCCTTTTCGCGATTCGGGCCTGATTTACAACATCACTCGTGCGCCTTTCTGAACGGTCGATCCGAGAGCTATTACGCTGTTGAACATATCCTTTAGCTTGTGGGCCGATTTTCACTCCCATGGTTTCCAAGGTCTTCAGGATAGATTTGAATCCTTCATTGAAGATTATGATAGCGAGAAACGTGGCGATTTCAACCACTTTTGGCCCAGAATGGAGGTGCTTCGGAGCAAAAGTCCAGATTAACGGATTGATCGACTCGTTATTATTTTGAGTTTCCGCTCCCAGGCATCTGCTTAACAATTCTTCTTTGCATAAATCCTCATAAATTGGCTTCATAACTTTTTTAACTGCTTCAGAAAGAGGCGGTTTATTGTGTTTGAATAGCTCAGCCTCTCCGAGAAACTCAGCTCTGCGCCATTTGCACCAACTAGATTCGCCTGCAGGACAATTTTGATGCTGTGGATTGCTGTCTGTGGAAATCTTGTGAAAGAATGTTGCCCAAATTTCCTTTCTCATTTCCTCGATAGAATCTGGATGTCTCCGAATAGCTAATCCATAATACGTTGTCATCTCACCAATCAATTTATCAGTGAGTTTCCCTGCACCTTTCCCACCAATGCCTTTATTACATTTTTTTTCATTTCGAAGCCGAGTCCCCATCCTCTTTTCAACGTATCCAACACACTCTTTTTTTACAACAACATCTTCTCCATATGGTTCTGCCTTCAAAATACCGTTGAATGTCTTGCTGTCACCATCTCCTATGTATGTCGTATATCGAACTTGATGTTTATCTACTGAACGAAAAAACATTTTCACAACTGCATCTATTACCATCTTCCCAGAATTTCCAGTATGATTTCGATTACAATTTTCTTCATGATCAGCGAGCTATCCTGCATATCCAACTGGATCACGATTGGACCAACTGGATCCAACTGGATCACCAAGTGGATCACCAACCCAAACAAAAGGTTCAGGTAGCCGTTAGATTTAGGGATATCAATACAATGGTCAGCGCCGCGTGGCTTTCGAAGCAGCCCGGCGCGCGCTCCGTATACCTGCTCCGTTCCAGGGCCGTAACTTGTGAACCACTTCGAATATCGAAAAATCCTTTGGCACACATTTTCTACACATGTTGTAGATGTGATTTATGAAAAAAAAATCGATTTTTTCGACCCGAGAAACTAGAGGACCGCCTCAAATTGTTCTTGACAGTTCAGGGTTTATTAAAAAAAAAAACAAAAAAACAAAAAAAAATCACATGTTGGCCAGATGCCTTAAAGCAATAAACGTAGATTTAAAAAAAGACTGGATAATGATGAAAAAATAAATTAAAAATGAATATCGTTTGAATATGTAAATGTTTCTTTGTTTTATTTCATTTTGAATAAATACCATCAAATACTTTACCCGGTGTGCTAGTCTTGTAGTCAGCGTGCTTGCCGCTCAACATTGGAGTAGCGATAATTTTTTTTTTTTTCAAAACTGATTTCACGTACAATAATCTTTTTCTTTAAATAAAATGTACGCAAAAGTCGGTAATCATGTTAGAGACATCAAATATGAAGCTTTATCACACATCCATGCTAACATTAATATCAAACTCTTGTAATACCTTAAAAAGAATAAACTAATTTTTAATTAGTCTTTAATCCAGTTACCAGTCTTTAAACTTTACTTTCAGTAGGCACTCAATTAAATAAGTCTTAGTTTTCAATTTTTATGAGAAAATCGTTCCTGAAGCATTGCGCTTCTAAGCCACGTTTTTATCCGTTTCATAGCAGAAAAACTTGTAGCCCGTTGTTTTCGCGCAAACTGGCACTCAACCTGTAGTAGGATAATAAGCCATCGCACATAAGGGTATATTGGCAATCTATACGGTGAAAATTATTTCTTGAAAATTGTTATTTGTAATTACTCTCTAATTGGCTTTAAACGATAGGAAGCGTTTTGCGATGAATAATGTGTCCTGAAATATTGAGTTTTATAAAAAAAATAATAGAACTATATTTTTAACTTAAATATTTATTTTTCTCTGAAACTAAACTTGATATAATCTATATAACTAAGATGAGGATGAGTGTTGTGGCTCTTCTTCGTCCTGCTCAGTCTCTGCGTCTTCAGGAACCTCCTCCGAATCTGAATCTGACAAGGAATATCACTTAAGTGTCTGACTCTGGTTTTGTTAAAACGCATATATGTAATAAAGCATTGAAAACTATTAGACACGTATTTTTTTATCCGCCCAAAAATGCTTTTAAGAGCGGAATCCACCCCCCAAAGAAAGGCGTGTCACCCTTTAATTTCATTTTTTTTTCAGTTATGCTACAGTGTATTTCTCATCGCTTTACATTAGAAGAATTTTGGTTTTTGTTTCATTCAGATTGGTGGACTGCTTGTGGGTGAAACTGAAAAAGCACCCCTCGATACACCTTTCTTTGAGGGGTGGTTTTCTCCGTAAAAGCCGTTTTTCCGCAGATAAAAAAATACCTGTCTAATAGTTTTCATTGCAAGGTGCAAGATTCATTCACATATATGAGTTTCAAGAAAAACGTCAGCGGACATTCAAGTGATGTTCCTTGTGAGTCTTCTTTCGAGTCAGGTTCAGTGGGAATCACCAATGCAATTGCATCCTTCGTGAACGACATTAATTTTTTGAGGGGGGGTCTTCTCATGCTAGTGATCAGTGGGTCGGAATTTAGTTATGCCTGTTTATAATATCAAGGTTACACTCCTCCCGAAATAAATTATCTATTCTTTTCACTATCATGGTTGTTCACCCCTGACTGATCGAAAAGTGCGGATAAATGCGGTTGATTTGATGATTATTATATTGTCGAAACTATCATCTCGCAATAACAATTTAAATAATGACCGGGACGAACCCGGAAATACAACAAAAACTTTTTATGCGTAAAAATCTGGTAGAAAATTTCACAATTCTGAACTTTTTGTTTTAAATGACGAAAAAACAATATTCTATTAACAAATAATACAGCAGAATGTTTTAAAAGTATGTGTCGACCCTGCTCGATCCAAATCCATAACAATATTTTCAAAAAATTGCTGTTAACAATTTTTTTAACTTTTAAACTGAGACAGTCAAACTTAGAAAGTCGAGAAAGATACGAACACTTGCAGCGATGGTAAAGTTCCGACTGAAATTAAGACGCGGGTGCAGCCGATGAGAGACGGGGAAGGGTTGCCTATTATTCTCTAGTCATTTAACAATATAATAACCGGTTTTTTTACCTGTGTCAAGTTTTAGAAATTGATTTATGACAGGCTAGATCGTCAGAATACCCCTATGTGCATCTGCTCATTACACGTGAATCGGCACGGTGTCCCCATTTCCCGAAATTTGCCATCATTCCAATCATCCGCGAGCACGGTCTTACATACAGGTCTGGAAACGACCGTGGTGGGGGTAGGCACCGTTAACGAACCCACGTTTGTTTCGAATTTTCGACACTACGTGGCATTGCTATCGGCGTGTACGGTGCGACAAGGGCAGAACAGCTTCCGTCCGTCTCTCTCACTCTTCTCGATGATCCGAAATGCACATTACCTTTTTCGTGGGGGGCGAAGGGGGAATAGAGGTAGATGAGAAATAATTGTGGAATAAGGAGAGGGGATTGTGGAAGAGAATAGAAGTGGGGCTTGTAAAAGGGGGAAGATCCTGTATGGCTGGAAGAAGACCAATATAAATTTTTTTTAAATAAATGAAAATACTTACCTTTTTCGAATGAAATGGATTTTCATTCGAATTTTATTCCGAGTTTCTTTCGATGATCGATATACAAATACTTTTGTTGAATGGAGTTTTATTCGAATTTCAGTCGGAGTTTCTTTCAATGACGAAAGGAAAAAAATACTGCACACAAACTGTAATTGTTTCAATTACCGCAAGCCACTTTCGAAATTGTTCGTCATCTCTCGGTACTCGAAAAGTCGAAAAATTATTATTCGACGTCCGGCACCCGGTGTGACACGTGCGTACCGCACACACCTTCGGCATGTCGACAAGTTTTCAATAATACCCTGAAACAACGGTCCACCTTCGCAAGCTTTATGAATATTTTAAACTACAAATGCTCGTTGACGCGACGCAAACAGAGGTTATCGAGAACGTGTTATCAAAAAGTTATGACAAGTCAAGGGGCGAAGGGAGAGATCACAGAAGATCGTGGGTGGGAGGTACTCGCCGATAGTAGCGACGGCGGTGGCGACGAGCGGAATGAAAAGTGAAGCTCGTAACGGTGCCTCACGACTCCATTGAAATCTGGCTTCGTTTCCAGACCTGTATGTAAGACCGTGTCCGCGAGTCCGCCAAGAGAGCGGTTGTTTCTTACGGGGCTATGCCAGTGTGACACTTTCTAAAAATCGATTTTTTGGGGCTTTTCGACAGTTTATACTTCAAGAATATCCTGTAATTAGTCGTTTTTATGGTATATATAATTTTATCTTGCAAAAATCGATAGTTAAATCTTTAATCGCGTCTTTCCGAATGAGATTTTTGAAATTTGCTGACATTGTAACTCAAAGAAATCCGATAACTCAAAGAGATCTGATTGACTTGAAATTTGAACTGAGTACTCTTAAATATATTTACTCTACAATGACGTAGGATATTTTTGATTGGATAAAAATTGACGATTTGGCATTGAAAAAACGACCATTTTATAGGCAAGAAAACAGACTCTTTTCGTAACTACACCATTTTGTTAAATTTTGATATTTTTCGAAAATCCTACGTCATTGTACAGAAAATACCTTCCAGTTTAAAGACATTTTTTCCTTTTTCGGTTTCAGCTACTCAATCAGCCGGAATCATGTCAGCAGTGGAGGAACTGTTATTTTGGTGCCTCCGAAGGCAGCGCATAAGTCGCTTGGATCTCAATATTTTTCTATGAAAAAATTATGTAATATAGGTCAAAGATAGCCAAATATAGTGTTCATTTTCCGAAACATTTATTAGAGTACCTTTATTCCAAAAAATTCCCGAAAATCACCCAAATTTTCAGCGTTCACACTGGTACAGCCCCTTAATATCAGTGGCGTAACTAGGGGGTGGCGGCTAGTGTGGTCCGCACAGTGTCTCGCGGAAAAGAATGGTCGAGGGGGCCTCAAAATTTGTAATGATAACGATGACGAATTATGTTTTTTTTAATTGTTTTTCCAAAAATGAACAAAATTCAACAGTCTTCCAGTTTGGGGCCTCAGCCCAGCCGGCTGTTCACACAATGTTTTCGGTCGACCATTCAGTGAAAATCCCGCGAATGAAAATTAAATGAGAAAACGCGCAGATTACGAATTAAATCGGTATACTCTATGATATTCTCATATTTTAGAGTACACCGATTTAATTTGTAGTTCGCGCCTTCTGCTGCGATTGGTGAACGATACCTGACATGTAAGAACAGGGTTTGAATGGTACAGAAAAATTATGCACACTCATCAAAGCAAAAGAGGATCATTTTAATTGGAAAAAATTGAAGTTCACAAACGACAATATTACATTGCGGGATATTACGTTGAACTTCTTTTCTCTTGTCGTGCCAGAATTGGACGAGAATTCGTTGGGCGTGTTATATTAGCGGATTTTTTCTCTTGAACGGAAGACTCGTTCCAATTTTTTTTTAATTTTTGTACCATTTTCTAGTTTACTATGCTTCTCGTTCAAAAAAGGATAATTCATATTTTTATCTATGTTCGTTTTGTCAACACTGGACATGCGAAACAAAACAAAAACATTGAATTCTACCGCGACTGCACATTGACGAATGAACATTTTTTAACAATATTTGTTTATCTAAGTTTACACGTGGATTACATATAAATAATCAAGGTATGTGAAGTATTTGTGTTTATAGTAATTGGAGTACATTTTTTTCCGGAACGGCTCAAGGGGTGAAATGCAGTCAGAATTTTCAAAAAATCAATTTTTTAATACATTTTCTTGAAGTATGATGTTTCGAAAATATTCCCTGAAAATTTCAAGTCAATCCGATGAATAGTTTCCGAGATACCCCACAATTAGTGAAGGGGCGCTACATCCCCATGGAAGGTAGCGGACGGCAGCGGCAAGCAACCGGTTTCGACCCCCCCCCCCTCCCCCCTATAATATTCTATAAATAGTCTTGTTCGTAACTAAAAATGTTCGGTTAGGCATCAGTATATTCGTGGCAGTCGAACGGAGTGGTCAATACTTATGCGTCTATATAAAAACGTATTCGATTATTTTATCATGAATGGTAGCAATGGTTCTAGAGATCGTAGAAATTCTGATAATCTTCGTAAGTCGCGTACCGTGAAAAGAAAAAATGTTTTCAATCCGAGTACAGCGGAACGTGATGAAAGTGTTACGAAGTCACGAAGTTCATCAGCTACAAAATTAAAACGTGACATAGAAGATGATGTACCTGAAGATAGTCGTATTGAATATAGAATAATAAACTTTATTTATGTATTTATGGCCATTCCGAGTCTTGTAAAGGGCAAAAAGTGTTATGGGGATGTGGTTTTTCTGACAGCCAGCATACATGGCCGGGGATTTACAATTGTCGCATCATGTGACGGTTGTGTCAACGATAACATTCCTTCGTGTTCTTTTATAGGACATTCCTATGAAATAAATCGACGATTCATATTTGTAATGAGAGTCCTAGCAATGGGACATGAAGAAATGCGAAAATTTTGTGGTCTAATGGGGATGCCACAATTTTTAGACAAGCGTACTTTCACAATATTGTTGAAGCAAATATCAGATGCTAGTAAAACCGTCGCAGAATTGTTGCTTCAAAAAGCTGTGGATGAAGAAAAAGAAGAAGCATCAAAAGCTGAAAATAAGTTTTTTGTTTGGAGCTTCATCAATAGTTAGTTATTTTACTGGAAAAATTCTTGGTTTAAATACAAAGAGTAGGTATTGTAAGCTGTGTGAATATTGGAAATCGAAAATAAATACTGCTAAATTTGAATAATGGAGTGAAATGCATAAAGATCAATGTAGTGCAAATCACGAGGGGTCATCTGGAAAAATGGACGTCGACGGAATTGTGGAAACTTTCAAGCAGTCAGAAGCGAAATATGGAGGTAAATATACAAACTATATTGGAGATGGTGACTCCAAAACTTATTCTGGACTTCTAAACGATTCTCCTTACGAGAATACTATAATAAATAAGGAGTGCATAGGACAAGTACAAAAACGGATGGGGAGTCGATTACGCACATTGAATACCAACCACGGTAGTCTTGGAGGTAAAGGTAAACTAACAAGAAAGATGATAGATAAATTAACTGTCTACTATGGCTTAGCCATACGTCGGCATTGTGATTCACTGGAAAATATGAAAACCGCGATATGGGCAATATTCTATCACTACAGCTCAACTGATGAAAAACCACATCACGAGATGTGTCTAAAAGGTGAAGATTCTTGGTTTTCGTATCGACGCGCTGGAGCTAATGGGGAACTCGATTCATACGAGCAAGATTATCGCCCTTTACCTCCAATTGTTATGGGTGTCATAAAACCAATTTATGAAGATCTGAGTGATGATAATTTACTCTCTAGGTGTATCGGTGGCTTCAATCAAAACAATAACGAAAGCTTCAATCAGCTAATTTGGAAAATAAGCCCAAAAACATAGTGTAGTAGCACTATTGTAGAAATTGCTGCATATGTTGCTGCTTGTGTATTCAATCAAGCTACACACACACATTGTTACTCATCATGAATATACTTGGCATTAATTGTAGACCTAATTCTCACCGGTACACAGAAAGAATCGATGCTCAACGTATAGACGTGGCTGACAAACGCGCAAACGATAATACCCGGGAAGGCAGAATGCTTCGAAGACAACAACAAATTGATATTTTGGAAGCTTGCACATCGGCAGAAGCCCTATTGTATGGACCAGGGAATGCTGATTCGATGTAAGTAATTTTTCAATTAGTATTTCTATACATAAATCAAGTGTAAAATTGGAAAACTCTTTCAGAAATTTTCAAAAATGTATTACTCAAAAACTATGAACTTTAGCACAATTTTAGAAAAAATACTTTCATTTTAAAATTCCTCAAAATGTTTTTAAATAAATATTTCATCCCGAAAAACTTTAATTTTTTGAAAAATTGTTTTAACAATTGGTTATAAAGAAAAAATTATGATATTCGGATTCTGCGGATCAAAATACATAAAAAAGTTTAGCTTCATTCATTGAGCTTAACATTTTACGAACATATAATACCGTATCCACATCGAAAAACTTTAAACGCGTTTTTCTGGAAACTATGTTTTTTAAGTCGGTGACCACTATAATTCAAAAACTACTCGATGGATTTTAATGAATTTTGGTGTGCTGATTGATAGCATTAAAAACTAGTCCTTAATCGGAGGAGTTTCATTTTTGTTGAAAATTTCTATTTTTTTTTAAACAATAAACGAGCGATTTTTGTGTCGAGAATCGAAAGTTATCTGTCGGAATTCGCCATTTTGTTAATTAAAAAAAAGCTTCGATTAAGGACTAGATTTATTATTGAACTAATGATTTTTTTTTGTTTTTTTTTTTAATTTCAGATGATCCGGTAACATTTTATGATGGTCACTACAAAACACTACATGCCGAAGGGGGTCCGACAACGATGGCGATATTTTTATAAATAATCAATATTTTTCTTTGATAATTTGCACAAGTCAAGTTGAAATATAACATAAAAAGTCTGTATAACCACTTTTGTAGAACAAACTTAATTACTAAAAAAAAAAATTATTGAAAATGCTCGTTTTGTAACGTCTCTGACTACATCTCACCTTTTCAAGTCCTAAAAGACGATCGAATATGATGCGGCCGGACCATATTCGATCGTCTATTAGGACTTTTAACACAGTTTAACCCGCGTATAGAATGTGACATTAGGAATTTGCCGAAAAATGAGAGGTTATTTTAACCATTTCTGTTTATAATTTGTATCTTTTAGTAATTCAATAAATAGTCTATGTCATGATTATCAATTTCTGACGACATTTAGATTCTACAATTAATTAATCTATTTTTGCTACGCTTTTTCATGCATTTTTTATTGAAATAAAATATTATATCTTTAAAACAAGTAATAATAGCATGCTAATCTATTTTTTTGAGGTTGTATTGGTGTTAAAACAAAAATAAATGGATATGTACATTAATTTTTACACGTTGCCATCAGACTACAGTTTGGAATCTTGTGCTTAAATAAAAGAGCCACTTTTGGGAGTCCTGGACGTGATTGATCCTGGGCGTGAATATACCTTTGTACAGGGTGCGCCAGAGAAACTTACTTATTTGAAAAAATTCCCGCGCGGTGAGTTGGGCGGGTAGAGGGGCGAGAGGGGGCGCATCTGGAGGGGGAAGTTCCCAAGTTTGTTTCTCCCTCCAGTCAGTTGCCATCATGCTCTGGTCTAGAGAGCAGCGGGCCTTCGCAGTCGAGAGCTTCTTTTCTAACGGTCGCTCACTTGTTGCTACGCAACGTGCCTTTCGCGCTCGCTTTGAAATTCCTCCTCACAGACTCGTTCCTGGCCGTAATTCGATTCTGTCGTGGGTTAACTCATTTCGGGAGTGGGGAAGTGTCGCTAAACCCAGAAATGGACTTCAACGGACCATCAGAACTCCGGAAAATGTCGAAAGAGTGAGGCAGTCAGTTGTGCGTTCTCCCCGGCGTTCGGCTCGCAAACACGCAGCTGCTATGGGAATTTCTGACACCACTGTTCGACGAATTCTCCATGAAGACCTTCAATTTCATCCCTATAAATTGGCTGTTGTGCAAGAATTAACTGAACGCGATTTTGTTGCCCGTCAAAATGCATGTGAAATGCTGGTTGACAACCTGCCTGAAGACGCGGTCGTTTTTTTCAGTGACGAGGCTCACTTCCACATTTCCGGCTGCGACAACAAGCAAAACATGCGTTATTGGTGTGGTGTGAATCCACGTGAGCTTCACCAGAAGCCACTTAATTGTGAGCGAGTTACTGTCTGGTGTGCGATGTCGGTAATGGGAATAATTGGTCCTTATTTTTTTGAAGAAAACGAACGCGCAGTTACCGTGAATGGAGCTCGTTACAGGAACATGATCGAGGAATTTTTTCTTCCAAGACTCGAAGAAATGAACGTTAGGAACGTGTGGTTTCAGCAAGATGGAGTCACAGCACACACAGCACGAGACTCAATGAATTTGTTGCGACAACATTTCCCCGACCGCCTCATCTCTCTCAGAGGCGATCTCCAATGGCCGGCACGCTCTCCAGATTTGACTCCATGCGATTTCTTTTTATGGGGTTATTTGAAATCTCTGGTTTATATCGATCGACCACGGACCATAGCACACTTCAAGAACAACATTCGCGACGCCATTGCCAACATACCGATTGATATGCTGCAAAGAGTGGATACGAATTTCAAAAATCGACTTCATCAGTGTATGCACAATGGGGGTCGCCATTTATCCGATGTCATTTTCAAGACTGCATGAAAAAAAATTGGGATATTGTATTCTCAAATAAAAAAAAATTTAAAACAATAATTGAAGTACTTTTGTTTTTATTGACCTTTCAAATAAGTAAGTTTCTCTGGCGCACCCTGTATTTGGTAGGAAAGCGATTCGTTCATGTCTGGATACTATTGCTGTCCACAATCCTTTTCGAACCCTGGAATCTACCCTGTTGCAAAGAACCGATACAAACAAACAAAAAAGAAATACTATCGGAAAATGATGTGTTTTTGTCCTCGGAAACGCTTATGAATTCCGATAGGATCGACGACTTTTTGAAAAATATGATTCTATCGGGTTTTGTACGTATCTACGGTACTCATAGATTACCTATAAAATCCGAAAACGGTTCCGCGTAGTTCACTTTGTAAATGCAGATACCTTTTAAATTTCAATAGTAATTAATCTGCAACAGCAGATTACTTTAAAATGTCCATTACATTCTAACGGAATGAACTTGCACTCACAAACTGGAATTCTATTGGTACTAATCGGCAGAATCCAATTATAGTTCGTATAAAAAGTTATATGCTACAATCGAAATTTGACAGCAATCAGTTTGTATGTGACTTTTCAGATCGAAAACTTATCTTTAGCTGTACGAGAATGTATACGTATTCGCAATTATTTTTTGTCTGAACCTACTCGACTTTTCAGATCGAAAACTTACCTTTTACTGTAGGAGAATGTATTCGCATTTGGAGATTATTTGATATCCGCACCTATTTGCATGTACTTGTACTATAAAAGATTCGTCCTCAGAACGTGGCACGGTTTTTTATCAGTAAATACGGGTCTAGTATTTATAAGGGTGGGATCCATTCAATCGTTTGCTATATGGATTCTACAATCCAACAATAATCCTTTGTTGTATGAGAATGTATGTGTATCTCCAAATTATTTTTTATCCGCACCGATCGGAATGTACTACTATTGTAAATGTTTCACTCTCAAGAGGAGGCGTCGGTTTTCATCAGTAAATACGGGCCAATCATTTAACTGTGTGAATCGGTTTTTTCCTATGCACATAACTCAGAGTGAGGATTCATTAAATCGGTTAACACTTAGTTACACTGTAAAGGCAGTATTGTGATTTTTTTTAGTTTTCGTATTACTCTTCGGATTAGTCTAGTCTTTGAATTTTTTATTGCATTTCCTAGCATGCACTGGATATTCATTAGAAACAAAATGTCACGGTAAAAATCTTGACCGTGAAATGTAGCAACAAAAATCTGTGCAAAATTTTAGATAGACGAAGGGTATTGGCTTTTCGGAAGTATACCCACGTACTAGTGTGAACTGCCGTCTCTTTCTATTTTTTTTAACATCTTTCAAAATGCAAAATATGTAAACAAAATTATGAAAATCGTAAACGCTTTCTGTCTTTTTGTGTAACAAAGAGGCTATTTCACGTAAAGCAGCCGATTCTGTGGCTGAATCTTTTACAATACAAATAAATACATATATGCACAAATAGACTAGTTTTGTACTTACGTATACATTACCATAGACGCAGATGCCATTTTTTATTGGATATCCATATATAGATCGACCGAAGCATTATCACTCAAGTCTGCATAGGTTGGAAAACACCAATTTAAAACAGATACAGGATTCGAACGGGTATAAGTTTGACTCATATTTGCATACAAGCACCCGAGCTTCATTATTAAGCTGAATCTTGGACTGTACGAATAAATGCCGAGATGGGCAGATACATTATAATCTGCATCAACATATGCATTCACATAGACTTAAAGATCAGTTTTGCATTAGATAATCCATATAGAGCCCTATCTGAAATATTCTCTCTTCACCCTAGATAAGTTTGGAAACTCTCATTAAAACATATACAGGTTAAACCCATATTTATCAATAAGATCGTTGAATCTGTATATCCCCATTAAATCTTAATCAGTCAATACCAATTACTGGTGATGAAGTAACTTATCTGAAATATCTGATTCATTCATATTGAAAACGTACATTTTTATCGGAAAATGATGCGTTTTTGTCCATGGAATCACAAATTCTGTCCCATACAAAACTTGGTGCTAATATATCTGTCATTTCTCATAAGGCGAAATAAGTACAGTTTCATACGTATCAGTTTTTGCATTCGAGATCTGATAGCTAAAAATCGTGGACTTTCCCGTTTTATGCACATTCGCTTCCAAACGGTCAAGTCCATTTGAAACTTATAAATTTATAACTTGTGGAAATACAATTAGAAAAATATTCAAATCAAATCCGTAGCTGCTGATAAATGCACGCAACTTGTCGATCAGTGTAAAATGCAGATTTGATGCAGTAGATCGCACATACGTTATTCCCGATAGATTCCATCTTGCTCATAAAAACAATAGAATCTGATACATTCCATATCGGTTTATCCAAATAGAAACCGAATGTGCGAACATTCCAATGAGTCCAGATAAATTACGAAAATCCGCTATCTGTGCTGCCAATAGACCAAACAGCAATTTATCGGATTTGTATCGTTGGCTACAGGATCCTATCGGTCCTTTGCAACAGGGTACGCGGCTACAGCTGAAGTCGATCATCACCTTTTCAGTACGCCCGTGATAAACACAATTATTTATTTTCGGCATGTGAATTATGTGAAAACATCGAATACTGAAAAAGTTACATTTACCGTTCTGGCATGAATGTTGCCGTTCGGACCATACCAAAGCGGTGCTGCAAAGCGCAAGAAGAAGAGGTCAAGGAAGGAAGACGCCAAACGTAACGAAGAATCCATGTTGCGATATCTTGGTCAACAATCAGGCTCTACATTTGCAGCATGTAGTCAAACGCAAGAATCTAATCTTTAGGAGTCAGAAAATGAAAATAGTCATTTGAAAATCGTTAGTCAATGTTCTACATCAACTGGTCACGTCGACGAACAGCTGGAAAAGGAGACTAGTGATACGACCGCAAAAACAGAGGTGGCAGTGGATTCGGAAGGAAACGAAATTGACAAATGTCAGGAGAACCCGGTATCTGCGCCTATCGGTGATCACGACGCAGCGGAACAGGAAGAATTGAAAAGAAACCGAGAAGAACAATAAGATTTCACCGACATTGGAAATTGGCCTTCGGTGATCACAAATTGAACAAGACTTTACATTGTTGGAAAAGGTTTCGAGGTCGTTCAGCATTTAAATCGCCCCTTCAGAAGCGCAATTCGTTCTGGTGCAAGCAATGCACCTAAAGGAGAGACCAGGAACTTAACGAAACATTGGTTCTACCGGCGAATGCCAAACGGCAAAAAACTTCTTCGAATCTGGATGTGCTACTCACCAAAGAAGGGTCGCTGTACTGCTATTGCTGTTAGCTTTTCGGAATTCAAGGATACATGGAGTCTGGATTTGAATTCACCAGCAAAAATGGTTTCAGTTCTTGGTAGAGGTTGAACCCCAAGTTCTTGAGCATGAACAAAGCAAGCAACACGTTCAAAATTTCAAAGCGTGGAATGAACTCGGCATAAGATGTCTTCGAGGGAAGACGCTGGACAGACAAACCTAAGACATAGCAAATCGGGAGAAAGCTAAGTGGAGAGATATTTTGACGAGAATTTTGGACGACATTCGTTTGTTGGCTAACAAGGGGACCTTACAGGCTATCACTCACGGATTTTGATAAGTCTCAGATATGTTGTAGAGGGAACTACCCTGAGTACCTGAATAAAGGGATTTTATACAATGCTCTTTAGTTTCCGAGAAAAAACGTTCGAAAGTTTAGCTCGTAGCTACTAGTAGCTACTATACCGGTACGGTTGCACCTTTGTCGAACCAGCGGGCGTGGCCCAGGGGGGAAGGTTCTCAGCTCTGACGCTCGAAGTCCAGGGTTCGAGTCCGGTGATGGCGTTTTTTTTTCACCAAATATAAATAAATTCGATGGATGATGCAAAACCGTCTAGTTATTTATTATTATTTTATTTATATATTTTAAAATTCTTTTTTTATTCATTTTTTTAAATTTTTTACTTTACATTTTTTTAAATTATTTACTATTATTTTATTTTTGACGCAGAAAAAAGGAGAGGAAGAAATTATGAAATCTTTCACAAGAAACTACAGTTTATTATTTTTCATTACAATATACAGGTTTTTCTTACTCGCTATCACTGTGGTCGCTTGTTAGATTAGAACAATATTGCGGGTGGTATTTGTCGTAAAAGCAAGCAAAACACAAGACCAAAGAGCAACGCGCACATTGTATAAAAGCTATGGCCTTGCAGGCGCACGGAGTTTTGAGCAGCGTTATTGGAAAGCATACTTGATTGACATTTAAAAACCGCGGTCTTTCCTCAATTAACTTCGATGCAAACCACGCATATTTAATCATCGGCGCGAAAGCAGGTGCGCTTAATTTATGAAGAATCAAAGAATGAATTTGTATGGAATCTTCCCTTGACGCAATTTCTCTGTTATTTTTTAACAAATCGGGAGCATTTTGTATTTCTTTTGTGAAAATTGTCACTTACCGGCAAAAATATACATCGTATGGTTGGCAAATCGGCGTGCACTTGGGCGGTATAACTTTAAGGCGGTCCTCTAGTTTCTCGGCTGTTTTTTTTACGGCTTTTTCAATAATTTTTTACGGGTAAAGCATCGAAATAATCAATCTCATTGTTTTTGCATAATCTTTATTAACATTTAAACAAGCTTTACAAATTTTTTGAAGTCAAAATATATAATAGAATAAAAGTTATAGAGGCCGACAGGAAGACATCAAGTAAAAGAGGTGCTTGACGGTGACCAAGATCGCGGCTGTTCTGCTTATCTGAAATAAAAAAAACCAAACGGCATTTTAATCTTCATATTTAAGACTAGCGATTGAACTAGAGTGAATTCTAAATTACAAAAATTGACTTTTTTATACACTTTTGAAAATTACATTCTATTTTTTACTCATTTTTTCTTAAGTTTTTCGCTCGTACAAAAAAAACTATCGAAGCAATCATGATAATCCTAGTTCAATCGCTGGCTTATAACATATTAAAGATGCTGTATAAATTTGAACAAGATCGGTGCAGTAGTTTCTGAAATATCGTGGTCACCGTTTCGAAAAATGGTGTTTCGAGAAAAACGCGTTTGAAAGTTCGCGCATGTGATTTACGAGTAAAAATTTCATCTCACCGTCAATTTGCTATTCCTGGACCATACAATAGGCCTTCCTTTTCTTCTTGGAAGTCACGCAGAGCTGCTCCGTCTTCCCTTTTCGCAATTCGGGCCTGATTTACAACATCACTCGTGCGCCTTTCTGAACGATCGATCGGAGAGCTATCACGCTGTTGAACATATCCTTTAGCTTGTGGGCCGATTTTCACTCCCATGGTTTCCAAGGTCTTCAGGATAGATTTGAATCCTTCATTGAAGATTATGATAGCGAGAAATGTGGCGATTTCAACCAATTTTGGCCCAGAATGGAGGTGCTTCGGAGCAAAAGTCCAGATTAACGAATTGATCGACTCGTCATTATTTTGAGTTTCCGCTCCCAGGCATCTGCTTAACAATTCTTCTTTGCATAAATCCTCATAAATTGGCTTCATAACTTTTTTAACTGCTTCAGAAAGAGGCGGTTTATTGTGTTTGAATAGCTCAGCCTCTCCGAGAAACTCAGCTCTGCGCCATTTGCACCAACTAGATTCGCCTGCAGGACAATTTTGATGCTGTGGATTGCTGTCTGTGGAAATCTTGTGAAAAAATGTTGCCCAAATTTTCTTTCTCATTTCCTCGATAGAATCTGGATGTCTCTGAATAGCTAATCCATAATACGTTGTCATCTCACCAATCAATTTATCAGTGAGTTTTCCTGCACCTTTCCCACCAATGCCTTTATTAGATTTTTTTGCATTTCGGAGCTGAGTCCCCATCCTCTTTTCAACGTGTCCAACACACTCTTTTTTTACAACAACAACATCTTCTCCATATGGCCTTCAAAATACCGTTGAATGTCTTGCTGTCACCATCTCCTATGTACGTCGTATATCAAACTTGATGTTTATCTACTGAAAGAGAAAACATTTTCACAACTGCATCTATTTCCATCTTCCCAGAACTTCCAGTATGATTTCGAGTACAATTTTCTTCATGATCAGCAAGCCATGCTGCGTATCCAACTGGATCACTATTTTTTTTATTTTTCCACAAATTGCATCCAGCACAAAAACTACTCATTACACACGCATCAACCACTTTACCGGTGTACTTGGTAATTCAAGTTGAAACTCCGAATAAAGATGAAAATCCTTTTTTTTCCATGTGCCATCTCCAGATACGGTGAATTCATTTTCTGCTTTTCCTTGTTCTTGAAGGACTTCCTTTTCTTGATTAACCGCAATCTACAACACTGTATCAAAAACGGCCGAAGAAGCTGAGTGAATATTTTCTAATATGGAATATTAGTACGTGTTAAAAGCAAAACCTTGTCCCATATCCATCAGTCCACAGAAAATTCTATAGCCTTCATAACCGACTCCCAACAAACGCATCACGAAAACTAAGCGACAATTTATTTCGTAGGCTTTACCGATTTTTGGGCATGAATCTATTTCTTTTTCTTTCTCACACTTGCACGCCATAGAAATTTTAAAGCCCAATCCTCGTATATCACGTTGATGGAAAGTCACTGTACTTTTGCACTCTTTACAAATAACAGCCGAAGAAATGGTAAAAAATATATTCAAAACATTCAAAATACAATACAAAACAGTCTGTTCAACGTTCACTTCAAAATTTTTATTTTGACGAAGTTTCTTCGCTGACGCCGATGTAAACGACTTGTCTTGTTCAAAAGTGTGTCGGTTGCCTGCGAATTTTCGCTTTTTAGGTCGATCGTAACGAGCCGGGGCGTCTCTACTTCCTTTCTTTAACATTTTGAAAATTATTTTCAAAAATTCAGCCACGTGCAACTCGGAAGAGAAAATATAGTACGCTTCGCAACTGCCACAGCAAAACTGAACTAACCGACGCTTCACGGCGTCTTAGTCAATATTCGAAAGTGTCTGTCAACGGTCTCGGCTCCCCTTTACTCGGGCCTAATTCACAGAAGGTTCAGGTAGCATTTAGATTTAGGGATATCAATACAATGGTCAGCGCCGCTCGGCTTTCGGAGCAGCCCGGCGCGCGCTCCGTATACCTGCCCTGTTCCAGGGCCGTAACTCGTGAACCACTTCGAATATCGAAAAATCCTTTCGCACACATTTTCTACACATGTTGTAGATGTGATGTATGAAAAAAAAATCGATTTTTTCGGCCCGAGAAACTAGAGGACCGCCTTAATACTGCATGTACATGCCTTCTTCTCATCTACAAAGATGTGATCGTAAAGCGTTTGATCAGCGCCGATGATTAAATATGCGTGGTTTGCATCGAAGTTAATTGATGAAAGACCGCTGTTTTTAAATATCAGTCAAGTATGCTTTCCAATAACGCTGCTCAAAACTCTGTGCGCCTGGAAGGCCATAGCTTTTATACAATATGCGCGTTACTCTTTGGTCTTGTGTTTTGCTTGCTTTTACGACAAATACCACCCGCAATATTGTTCTGATGTAACAAGCGACCGCAGTGATAGCGAGTAAGAAAAACCTGTATATTGTATTGAAAAATAATAAACTGCAGTTTCTTATGAAAATGTTATAATTTCTTCCTCTCTTTTTTTCTGCGTGAAAAATAAAATAAGGATAAATAATTTAAAAAAAATGGAAAGTAAAAAATGTAAAAAATGAATAAAAAATAAATAAATAAAATAATAATAAATAATTAGACGGTTTTACAGCATCCATCGAATTTATTTATATTTTGTGAAAAAAATGCCATCACGGGACTCGAACCCTGAACCTCGAGCGTCAGAGCCGGGAATCTTGCCCACTGGGCCACGCCCGCTGGTTCGACGAAGGTGCAACCGTACCGGTATAGTAGCTACTAGTAGCTACGGGCTAAACTTTCGAACGTTTTTTCTCGAAAACTAAAGAGCGTTGTATAAAACCCCTTTACTCTGGTTACTCAGGGTAGGTTCCTCTACAACATATCTAAGACTTATCAAAATCCGTGATTGACAGCCTGTAAGGTCCCCTTGTGAGCAGAACCTACCCTTACGAGGATACAGAGAGGATGAGTGTAGTGAAAATAGAGGAAACTTCTTGGAGTTTATGCACCTGCTACCTAAATATGATCTAGTCCGAGAAGAACATTTCGTCGAACAGAAATATGGATCTAAGCGAACATCATACTCTCACCTGCAATTCAAAATGAAATTATTCATCTTTTGGCGAAGCAACTGAGACAGAAGATAATTAAAGATGCGAAGAAAGCGACGTATTACTTAGTCATTTTAGATAGCACCCCTGATCTTTCCTGTGTCGACCAAACTTCACAAGTGTTGAGATGTGTTGTTATGGAAGGCAACGCTATATCAGCTCGTGAGTCGTTTATAGCCTTCATTGAAACCACGCCGAAGAAATAACGGAAATGATTTCGGAAAAGCTGAAACATAACGGATTGGACATCATGGACTGCAGTGGCCAAGGATATGACAACGCCGTTGTTATAAGTGGGAAGAACACGTGAGATCAAAAGCGAATCTCGGGAAAAAACTCCGACGCTCTGTTTGTTGCCACTTCTAATCACAGTTTAAACTTGGCTTGTGTTCATGCTGCTCAAGCGGAGGTTAGCTCCGTAACGTTATTCGGTACTTTAAAACGGCTGTACGGATTCTTTTCACATTCCACTCATCGTTGGGAAGTTTCAGTCACTGAAGCAAAGGTGGGTACAGTTAATTCAAAAGTTAACTTCGTTAATCGTTAATTCGTCACTCAAAAAGTTAACTTCGTTAATCGTTAATTCGTCACTCAAAAAGTTAACTTCGTTAATCGTTAATGCGTTAACTTTTTGTAAATTTAACGGAAGTTGAAGTTATCCGTTAAAAGTTAACTACTCAAATGTCGTATGGATATTTAAGTGAGTGTTCAATGTAAAAGATATTAGAAGAAGGTGAGCTGGGATACAAATATACAATACAATACACAGGTAAATAAAACAATTCGGTAGATTGAGTATTAGATTTTTTAAGTAAGAAAATACATCATACATCACATATGGTAACATTAACAAAGTAATCATGTAATCAATTCTTCGTACAATTTTACTCATCTTGCATCAGGTGCATGTTTCCCTTCATAAACATTAACATATTAAAATTATCATCAGAGAGAGATGATCGTTTATCGCGTAAAATATCTTTTCCTGTAGAAAAAAGACGTTCTACAGCCGCGCTAGACGGAATAGCAGTGTTATATCTATTAAATAGATTTATTAACACTGCTTTACCTAAAAATGCAGCATCTGATAAAGAGTCTTTCGACTTCGAGTCGAGCCAAGTTCTCACCAAATTGTGAGCTTGGATTCTCAAAGATTTGTGGCCTTTTGACCTCTCTTCAAGCCGCGTGACGGAGCTAAAAAAATCGTCTCCTTCTTCTTCATTATTGCTGCTTCCGCTGATGCTAGCACTTTCGTTCGCGTCCCTTTCTCTATTCAAAGCATCTTCAATTTTTTCTTCCATAAGCTTCTTGACTCTTGACACCTTGCTGCTGTCATATTTTTGCAGCCACAGCAGTCAAAACTTTGGGTGAAAGGCTGCAGCCAGTTGGCATTCTTCATCCTCCATTAATCGTTCGAATCTTTTTTCAATCCCAGACAATAATGCATTGACTAAAGGGGTACAACAATGCACCAGCGGTTTAATATCCTGCATTTGAACACCGTTGTTGCAATCGTTGGCAGTAGAGTCCCAAGATATGCTTGAGCTTCGCCTTGAATTAAATCGAGCGCTCTAGCCACTGGTGAAATGACCTGCAAGATTATAAATAAAATTATATATTTAGGTAAATAATTGACTCAGTAAAAATACACTGTTATATTGGGTACAAAGTACTTCGTACTTAGAATTATAATAGATTATATGTATTAAGTATTAACGCTATTAACCTTCACATATTCCTTCATTATGGCCACATCTTGATCGTTGAAAGGTTTTAAGTTGATTTGAGTCATAACTCTACGAAGAGCAGGCCTTTTTGTTTCCAAAATTGCGTTGAGGACCACAACAGCGTCATAAGTGGAGTTCCATTTTGTGGTATTCGGTATAACCAGTTTCCTCCCCAATTCAGACTCGATATTGTCAGTTGCCACTGTACTGCGAGATTGTAGATTCCAAATGGCGCGAGCTTTTGCTATAGCAGCACGGTATGGAGTTTTGGAAATAGATATTTGTAGAGCAGTATCAGCATCTTTGGTCGCTACTAAGTTGAATGTGTGAGCAGCACATCTCATGTGAACGGGTAAATCGAGGCTTTCCACATTGGTATTACTGCCATCAGATGCAGCAAGCACATTTTCCAACGAAATATATTCAAACTCTTGTTCCACGGAAGAGTCAGATAAAAGGCCAGTAACAGCATCATCAGTGTCGGAGCTCACATCATATGATGTTGATGGCATATCTGGCAATATATCAGCTTCCGTACCAAATTGTACGAAGGCCTTCACAAAGTTGCTGCCGTTGTCAGTTGTCGCTCTAAAAATGAAAAATTATATGTTGAGATTTACAAGACATTCAGTCATAAAATAATTCAAAATGTTTTTGTAGATATCAATTAATTAAACGATTTCTACCAACTTACTTACCTAGTTATTTTTTTCTCGATGTGGAACTCATAATGAATGTTAATCATCATCTGTGCAAGTACATCATATGAATGAACACCTTTTATTCTCATGCAAGCTAACACGGCATGCATTCTTGCTCTGGTAACAGGATATATCCAGTGGACAGTCATTCCCAAGTAACTTTTCCGATGAGCAGACCAGCAGTCTGCTGTTGTAGCCAACCAATCGATTTTGCCGAGTATGCTGAAATTGAAAAAAAAAAACAATTTAATTTCACAGAAGAAAATAATTTTAAAAAATTTGTTTGTCTTCATAAAAGATACTTACTCAATCAAATGCTGTTTCAACTGAGCATGCGAATCAACGATACGCCTCCCCAATGTCCTTCTGGAAATTGAACTCTTACTGGGGTTCAACATTTTAATGAGTTTCACAAACGTGACGGATTCTACAACATGTAGAGGAATCATGTTTGCTACAAAAAAGTTTACGATACATCGGTCCACACTAGTTTGAGATACGCCGCTGCCAGTAGCGACAATGCCAAAAGATTCGCCAATGCTTTGTTGCCGTAACCTTTTCGTAGACGGAGGTGAAAACAAATTACCGCTGCTGCTGCTATCAAGATCAAGGCTTGAACAAGGCATTGAATAGTTTTTCTTTTTGCCTCGCGTTGACCCTGCTTTTACTTTTTCTTCAAACTGTCTATATTTTGATGCATGCATCCTCTTCATGTGTTGTTTCAAATTATTAAGGCTAGAAGCGTGAGCCTTGATTGTAGAAAGCTTCGGCAAACACAGTTTACATTGATACATCAACTTTTCTCCCAATTTAGATTTTAATAAAATATAATCGTTCAAATGTGGCCAAGGATTTTCATCTTGAATCTGTTCATGTTGAGATTGAGAACCAGCAGATTTAACCCTGCCGTTGTTGCTCTCATTCTCATCAACAGATTCAATACATTCTGGATCGTGACAATCTTCAGTGTTCATGATGTAATCTCGTGATAAATTTCACCAACACGAAAAAAAATACTTTTTTGCTCGTTGTACAAAGTTAGGTTATAAAATTAATATCCATCACCAATCGAATCCGCAACACTTGAAAAACAATACCGCCGGTCTGATTAGATTAATCAATCGTACAATAAAATCGAAATGATAAGATACGGATATTCCACAATACCACAATCCACACTCTGACGAAGTCGCAACACGGTAATGTACGTGAAAGTAAATATACTAACAACTAGTAACAACGAACACTCCACAACACTAACACTCCACAACTCTACAGCGACACCGCGACACGGTACGGTGCCATACGGCCATGCATCGAGTTGGGTTAGGTCCGCGTTCACGTGAGTGCGAGAGAGACATCGAAGTGGACCTCTCTTTCGCACTCACGCTCAACCCGGACATAATACTCGTCTCCCGTGGTACGAGTCGTACGAGTCCGGCTTCCGTCGTACGAGTACGAGCGTGGCCGACGTGGCGCGCAATTCAAACAAAATCACGTCGGCAACCAATGTAACGGACTAGTTAACGGAAGTTCCATTTAACGGAAGTTAAGAAGTCCGTTAATGATCTTTGAAGTTAACTTAAAAGTTAAATCGTTAACCAAAAAGTTAACTTCGTTAATTAACGATCAACGGATTAACTTTTTTCTGCCCAGCTTTGCACTGAAGCCGGAACATCGATAACCTGCATCTCCGAGACTCGCTGGAGCGCAAGCGGTAATGCTGTAAAAGTTGTTAGAGCCCACTTTTTGAAAATTTTGGAAGGCTTGGAATCACTAACTGGTTGAAACGAGAGCACTAAGTGGTCGAAACGAGAACACCAGCGTGGACGCTGGAATGCTGATAAGTGCTACATAGTCTTTTACCTTTCTCTCTTTTCTCGGGTTTTGGATTTTTGGCTAAAATAAACCACGTCCAAGCGTACTTGCAAAAAAGGGCCTAAATATATATATATGATTGTGTGAATTTATGCGAAGAACTGGGAATAAGTACTGAGCCTCAGAAGCGTCTTCGGAAGAAAAAAAGAACTGCCGGTGCAATAGCAGAAGACACCGGATTGAGCTACCGAGAAAAGCTTCGACGCGAAATGGCGGCTGCATAGATCGAGTCATTCAACAAATCGCAACAAGATTCGAGCAGTTGCATCAAAGTGCAGATCGATACTCTTTTCGTACTCCATTCACATTACTAGGAGATACGGTAATAGATATAGAGAAACTTTCAAAGGATATCATCGGAGAACAAGTGCAACTTGAACGGAAAAGGCTCCAAAGTTTCATTGCTGCATGTGCTCAGCTTAGCACTATCAAGGAACAAGGACCACTGAAACTTCTTGATTTCATTTAAAAATTCACTTTTGTAGATTCTGTTCCTAACATTGTGATAATGCTGCGCATTTTAATGACGATCAATGTGAGCCTAGCAACTTGCGAACGGAGCTTCTCGAAGCTGAAGCTAATTAAAAATTATCTTCGTTCGACAGAGAGCCAAACAACGTTGACAGACCTAGCTATACTGTCCATCGAACGGGATGTATCTGATAAGATTGATTTTGAAGATGTAATTTCTGATTTCGCAAATCAGAAAGCTCGTAATGTTAACATTAAATTCCAATTCTACTATGTATTGTGTATTATAAATTGTGGGTATGTAGTTGACTTTTCGAACGCATTACAAATAAATAATATAGAATACAGCTTGCCGTTAATCTTATTTTTGATTCGTCAACCCATTCATCAAAATTTTTACCACCACAAGAACATTATCGATGGATTACCTACTTGTCCGAGGGGCTCATTTTATCAGTTCCGCACCGGCCCCGATGAACCCTAGCTACGCCACTGCTTAATATATATCGATAAATATAATGAATATATATATTTAAATTTCTATAAGGAGTGGTCCTTCGCCATGGAGGTGCATGCTAAATATTAATTATAAGCGGTAGGGCCAAGAGCGTACCCAGGATCTAAGCTAGGGGGGGGGGGGCAGGTCATATTAGTTTCGCGAAAGCGGGGGACAACAGGTAATGGACTTAATTTTTCTTCTAGGGGGGCAGTTGCCGCGCCCTGCCACTTGCTGGGTACGATCCTTGGGTAAGGATCTTTCGCAATAATTCTTATAACGGGGAGGTCCCGTAACGCCGGACGGCACCTAGCGTCGGACACTCGTACTATCTTGGCAAGTCGTAATGTTTTAATAAAGTTTGATTTAAGTTTTTAAGGTAGAACCCCTGCAATAACCTTAACCAAAAGTTACATGCCATGTGCATATTTAAAGAGTTGACAATTCGTTCCATTCGTAGTAAATCAATTCAAAAAGCACACAATATTGACCCGGCTTCAGTGACCAATATATAATACGCGGAATGTTATTAATGTTCGTAAAATTTATTCTATTAAATGTTTTTGTTCTACCATTGCAAGTAATCTTTTTGCCGAAACTTTTGTGTATTGCTATACCCCTATACACAAAATAACTCGCATATACAGACGACGCATTCTTCTCTGTGCATGTGATAACGACGATCGTGGCAACACTGCACACCTGCTGTAACCAACGGATGGTTGCGCGCTCTAGTCGAATTCAACGATAAAATGATTTGCGAACGAGAAAATTGATTATCGAAAAAATGTCAAGTCGGACGCGACACGAGGAGAGATTTATTTTTAAAAAGGGCTGGCGAATAGAATGAAAGCTGTAGCGGCTTCGCTACGGGCACGGACACGACATAAAGAATAAACGGATCAGAAAAATTTGGAGGTTATCCAGTGCGATGGAAGAAGTATCGTCGCGCGGACAAAACTTGACAAGAATCTTCGATGCTGCAAATGTTGAACAGTGCTTCCATTGGAAAAAAATTGTAAGAAAAACACGCCTCGAGCTTAATTCTTGTTTGACTGTGTGTTGTGACACTTGTTGCGTGAATACACGTGTTTTTACCGGAAAAATTCATACGTCAAAAGGCGATACCAAATTGTCAGATGTGAATACGAAAGTTGTCCTTGGTACGTAATCTAATTCGATGATTGCCATATATTTCTAGATTCTTGATCGGCAATAAAAATGCATTCATTGTGTTAAATAGGGGCTGTACACTCCGGCATCAGGCCCACTGCTTTGAACTAGCTTCTAGCTTGTTTAAACATACCACCGATGGATCGCGTGCGCCTACAGGACTGTCTCGGCAGGGGCAGTTCTGGTCGTAGCGGGCGTGATCTCGGTGGACCTCCTAGTTTTTGAGCGAAGGAGAATCTACCTTCAGAGTGCACAGACGGGACGGACAGGTGCGGCAAGAGGGGAACCGAGAGAGAGAGAATGAGAAGAGCCGGCACTCAGTAGCCAAGACCACGACGAGACGATACGATCAGACAAGAGGACATGAACAGGATGTCGGGCCGGAAGTAATGCTAACGCAGTCCACGGACGGTTATCGGACAGAAGTGGTTCCCACGTCCTGACCAAGAAACTTCGATTTTTCGGCCAGGGGAGAGGGGGGTTTTAGCCGGTATGCATCTCGTGAAAACCCTGGCCAAGAGGGATGACCCTCTCCGACCCTATGATGCGAGATGAGAGTCCGGCATACGGATGACGATGCTGCTCCGGGTTTTAAGAGACAACTCCTAACCCCTGGCGCAGTGGAGACGCCCATGGTATTTAAAAGATTTTTCTCCCTTTTTACCACAATAAAAAAAACATACTACCGATAACGGAGAATTTGTTCAAGCGATACGAACGAGAACTTGGTTCAGCAATTGAGGAATGTATCAAGGAAAGTTGTCCAAGAGCTGCAGAGGAAGAGCGCAGATTATTTATTGAGCACGGCGAAAAATGATGTCAGGAAATGTGTGTTTAGCGTAATTGGTCAGGGTTTGCGTCATTTGATAATCATGTATAGCGTTTTTTTTATAGCTTTCGTTTGAATTATTGGATTAAATTCACTTGCAGATTCCCTTTGTAACAAGATTTTTTATGAAGCGCTGTTAGAATTTATATTCCAAGCTCTGCAGCGCTGAATATACTTATTAGTATTGTCACTTTTCACTTCCTCTCCATTTGCGACTGAATTCATTTTATAACTTCTGTTCTGCTTTTGTTACTTCTGCGTTTTTAACCCAAAAAATCCCTTTACTACTGTAGCACAGAGAGACAAATAATAGGAAAATGAAAAATGTTGTTACGGAGAGGAAAGGTTCTCAGGTTTTTAGTCATGAACCATATAGTAGCTCACCAGCTGTCTACCCGAAAAGAGAAGAAAAATCGACAAAAAGGTTATTTAAAAAAACATTCTTTTATTAAAATATGTTACACTACGTTATATAATATAAAAGAGGAAAAGATTATTGGAAAAAATAAGGTTTATTTGTTACTCTAAAGCTAAAACCAAAATAATATATGTTCAAATAAAAAACATTGTTAATATTAAAAGCATAGATTTGCAATAACGAGTATGCTTGAATTTTCTGTCACCAATTTCTGCAAATTTCATTTTTTTGTCTGTCAGACCGATATGTCGGCTCTTCAAACTAAGCGCCTAGCCGTGTATACACTGTTGCCAGATCGCCGTTCCCCCTCCACGCGCTTGGTCGCTTGCAGAATATATCTTATAACACCAAAACCGTGATGCTTCTCAGGGTTATATGTTTGATACTAGATGGTAAATCATCCTGATTTTTTTCACATTATCCGTGACATCCCGCTCTAGCTGCTCCTCGTTTTTTATAAACTTCTTGATTTTAGTTTTCACGGTACAATTATAACGTACTGTTTGCCCATGCATGGCGCATATGGTACGTGTAAATTAAACCAACTTCAAGTGTAAATATCTCGGGTTCGGGATGTCGAACTTATTTAAATTGCACAGATGCTTGGATAATGTGTTGGGAGTACAAATAAGCCTCCGCCGTTTGACAAAAGATGGCCCCACCAAGAGGTTATGGTTGAAATTTTCAAATGTAAAACGTCATATCGTAAGGTTGGACATCGGGCAAGACAATAACCTTGAAATATGAGCGATTTTGTATCAGCATAACATATTTTTTTCATGCGAAAATGTCGAGTTTTGAGCCGAATAAGTGTCATTCGTGGCAACTGGATTGACTTCTTTAATTTGAAGAAATCTGCAGCTGAGGCATATCGATTGCTTGTAGAAGCATATGGTGAGACTGCTTTAAGTGAGAGAAGTTGTTGCGAGTGGTTTCAAAAGTTTAAGAACGGTGATTTTGATGTCGAAGACAAATAACGTAGCGGAAGGCCGAAGACGCGCAATTGGAAGCATTAGGAGCGTACACAAATTACGTGACGCGTAATTTCCCAATTCCCCCCCCCCCCCCCCCCCCGTAACGGGACGGTAACGCTTGGTCAAAAGCCCCCCCCCCCCTATTCAGTTACGTAACGGGTGCTTTGTCGTCAATAATTGCGATTTTTTTCATCGACATAACTAATATGAAAAGATCGGGTTTATACTCATTCTATGAAGTATATATTCATCTAGTTTTATACCAATTTTTATGACAAAATCTTTCAAAATAACCGAGATATATGCCCTAAATTGACGCCGAAAAAAAAAATTCTCTTCCTTGTCCCATCGATATCTTTATGACAGGTTATCTGTAAATTAAAAGTCAACAATTTATCGATATCTATACAAACGTAGCCATCGTTATGCGTAGCCGTTTTTTATTTTGGTTTATTTTTATTTTTCAAAATGCCGACAGTTTGGACTTTTTTTTCTATTTTCAAGGCCTTTTTTCTGTATTCAATCATCTTTAAAAATAGTAATTATTAAATGTTAAAAACGCCGATACGTACAACCTTAGTCACTGCGATTACACAATTTTTTTTTTGATAATCGGTTGATAAGTTTTTAAGTATTTGCTCGAACAAGGTCGAAAAAACTAGTTTCGAGAAAAACGCGTTCAAAGCTTTCGTTCAGTGTTTCTTGATATAAAGTTATGTTTTTTCTTGAATATTGATACTTACGTTAAAGTATCTAGTCGCGAGCGATATGACGGTTCTTTATCTTCATGGTAGTTCACAAAATAATGGGAGCCTGTACTTTATCTATGGTAAATTATGCCACACCTGTAGGGACTGAAGGCACTGACCAGTCGCGCTACCTGTTCTCACTCAAGTGACTATAACTCCGTAAATTTTCGGACTTGTGAACAAAAATGTAGCCAACATATTTTCAATACATTTACTTTCAAGAATTATAAAAAAAATGTCCTTCATATTTTGCTTGGGGGATGTGGGAAAACGACTGTGCAAGCTTTTGCACAGTGATTTCCGCCCTTAACTGACATTGCGTATAGAAAGCTGTGAACTGTCCACCGTAAAATTCACGCCAGGATTAAATAAAAAAAACTTGAACATGGAGAAATGTTGTGATTTCTGGCAGCTTTAAAATTGTGACGTAACGCAAACCTTGACCCCTCTTGACGTACGTAGACCGTAACGCCTGGCCGACCCACAATTGCATTACATAATTTGCGTACGGCCTCTTATTGGAGGGAGATTCGTGTCAAAGTAAGAGTCCCCGCAAATGACGCTTATGGCCTCTGCACGCTGCGCGCGATTTGCGATTAGCGATATCCAATGGGAGCTCAGGTATTTCAGAAAATCTCTGGGAAAGTAAAGCTCCCATTGGATATTGCTCATCGCTCGTCGCAAATCGCGCGCAGTGTGCAGAGGCCATTATTCGGCTCAAAACTCGACATTTTCGCACGAAAAAAATTATGTGTTGCTGATACAAAATTGCAAATATTTCAATCTTACGATATGACGTTGTACATCTGACAATTTCAACCATAACCTCCTGGTGGGGCCATCTTTTGTCAAACGGCGGAGACTTTTTTGTACTCCCAATATTAAATACCATTTATGCCAAATTGCGATCGATCCTGAATTCAACTATCCTGTAAGAGTACTACCTTAAGTATTTCTATGTAGAGGTTGCATTTTTTACATTTATTTTGGTTTTAAACATCGTTGATGTAGTTATTTCATAAATAAAGTTACATTTTATTTTTTATTGTCTAAACACCTTAGGCGTTCGCCACTGGGGGACTTCCCTCTAGTCCTGCAGAAAGTAATATACACGAAACCCCACATTCACGTCATTGTGCCGCGTTCAACGCTTCAGCTTCGAAAGCTGACATATGAATTATTAAGATTTTTTAATAACCATTGATGAAATCATTTCCGTTCTTCATATTCAATTGAAAAAATCCGTCAACTGTATGAGCTAAGGGTAGATTCTCAAAGCGGCGTTTTACATTTACAATATCATCTAGTACTTGGTGCATCAACTACTTGGGCTAAGGATAAATTCTTAAAGCGGCGTTTTAGATTTAGAATGATATTATCTATTATTTTATAGTAAATATTTATATTCCAGTATTTTCCTCGTTGTGTATCGTTCGGCAAATACAATGTATTTGTTTTGCCCACAGTCCACTCAATTGTAAAATTTGAATATCTATTTAATTTACGTAATGAAATAGCTACTTTTTATACAAGTCACAAAATTATGACAAAGAAAATAGTTTAAGTTTAAAAAAATTGTTTATTTATATTTGCTTGAGTGAAACGAATAAAATTAATCGATTATTTTTTATCAATTCTTTTTGGAGGAGGGTGGCACGAGGATTGGGGGGGGGGGACGTGCCCACCCGTTCCGCCTCCTGGGTACGCTAAAGCTTCTAAGCCAGAACATCGGGAGGTCGCGGGTTCGAATATCAGTCCCACAGTCTCGGAGAAAAAGAACTACAGGCGTGACGTAGCTCCATTAGTACACGGATGTCCTGGACTGGTACGTGAGTGAATCCTGTGTGTATGCCGGTAAGCCGCATTTTTCTTTTCGACGAAACGCGACTACTTTCGAAACAGGTCAGCAAACCTGGGACTAAGAAGACCTGGAAACGCTTGTATTGGTATATGTTTTCCTCAGTTCCTTTATGACCATGGCAGAAATGTCATGGTGATGGGAATGAGAAGTGAGACATGATGGGAATGTAAGAAGGGGGAAGGCCCTGTACAAAAGAATTTGCGATAAAAAATTCCTTCCAATGTCCATAATTATTATTACATCTAAACAAATATTTAGTGTAACATCGCTATTATTATTAGTATTAAACCAAATAAATTCAATACAATAATAAGAATGGACAGGTGATCGATTAGAAATTGCAATAATAGACGAATTAACGTTAAAACATGCTTTAACGTTAATTCATTGCAACATAGAATTTGAAGAAGAATACAGCCAGATACCGACACAGATAATATTAATAACCATAGAATGATAGTAATAAGCGTCATAAAATAAAATGGTTATTATTGACAATACGGTAGCAAAAAAACAATATAAATATGATTCACGAACTAATGAGTAATATACCAATAATAATGGTCAATAACGGTACCAAATTCATAAAAATACCAATACTGGTATAATTGACTGTGCGTGTAGACACTGGGTCTTTACGGTATTGCTTCCACAGAATTTAGTATTTTGTGGGCGCATAAGACGGGCCTGTTTGAGTTATTGGATAAAGTTCCGAAAAGCAGAAACGCAATTTTGATCTGAAACTTTGAACAGAACTTCCCTTCAATATTTTAAGAGATGCCCTTAAAGAATTATTGGTGAGGCGCGATAGTTTTCGAAACATCGATTTTTAAAGGGTATTTTTTTACCGCGCTCCTACCTTGTCTATCGCTGACGGGCTCAACTCTGGCTGTACCTATATAGGTTATCGCACTTTCCGTTTTGTTCGAATCGTGGGGCGCGTAAAAACACTGGTGTGGGCGCAGTGCACCTCGGATCTGCGGGTGGAATGGTGGGGTGCGTAGAACACCAATGTGGGCGCAGGGCACCTCGAAAGTGCGTGGAATATTGAGATAGACACAGAGCATCGAAGATTCATTTTTTTGTTTGTTTATCTACGGTTCATATATGTGCTTTAAATCTTGTGGAGATTTTTCATATTTTTTGTTTCTCCAGTTCCTGTTTTTTTCTCGGTTTTTGCTACGTTTTAATTTTTGGAATTCTGTATGGTTTTTTTTTTTTTTTTCATTTTTTTTCATTTAATAGGTTTAATTTTCTTTTGGGTTTTGCATGGTACCTCTTTGTGGACTTCCGGTTGCGGATCATGCGGTGGTTAACGTGCGGCAAGAGCAAAGAGCTGATTCTGTAGAGTGCGCAGGAAAAAGTAGCTTAAAAAAGTGGCAAGCGTGTGATCATCTGGTTAATCAACCTACCAGGTGATTGTGTAAACGTTGGCTGAAAGTGGGGCGCGATATGTGAAGAGCAAGGGTCGAAAAATCTCAACGTGCAGTGGAAGAGGTTAGGTTGGAGACAGTCGCGAAAACTGGAAATTGAGAGGAAAATGGCGGAGAATAAAGAAGCAGCGGTTGATACAGAAGGGAGCGTCGGTAAGGTAGACAACGGTAGTGTCAGCGACAACTCGAACAAGGAGAGCGCCACTAGCGCTCGGCAGGAATACTCAGGCGTAGTACGCAAGCGCAGTCCCGGCTATCCGAAAGAAGGGGCGATGGGCACCTCCTTCCCTTACTGTATTAAAAAATGCTACGCTTTTTGATCTCTTTATTTAGTTCCGCCTCTCCCCGTGGCGTTAGTAGGTTACTGACAATATTCTTATTGCGCAGGCGCGAGGCCCGCACGGCGTCCTTAATCACTCCGACGCCGAATACGACTATTTTGACGTTTGGAGTTTAAGCCGCGGTGCGGAGTGGACGAAATTTCCGAAATTACTTATGCTGGTGCGCTAATGCCGTGTATTGTGCACGGTTGTACCTCAGAATACCCGCGTAATCCTGAAAAGATGCATTTTTCACAATATTAGCCGATCCTTGCATTTGAAGCAATGGAAATTCTTCGAATTATATATATACGTGTGTGCATATATACATAGCCTCTGCGCGCGCATCAGGATTGTTCGAGAACAACTAGCGCTACGAGTGGCAGAGTAGGACAGTACAAACAAAGGATATTTTGCGTAGAAAATTCGACGGAGGAGACAACAAGAGATGCAGTAGTAGGAAAGGGACAAACAGGACTACGAGGAACAGATTATAGAACTTAGTTCGAAAATCAAGGATTATGAAAACGGGAGGCTGGCGGAGTGTGGCAAGAACGAAATGTGCGTCACACCGCAATTGGAAGACGAAAACAATAGCAGCTGGAGTATCATAGCACCAAGGCGGAAAAAAGGGGACAGAGTGAGGAGGTCGAGCAGTGAATAAAGAAAGCGGAGGTCCTACAGCGAAGCAACAAGGTCGGGGAGACAGAAGGAAAAAAGTCGGAACGACGGAAATGCAAATCGCAGGAATGGGGATAGAAGATTAAGTGGAGACCATCACTGGAGGGAGAAGCGGAACCGACTCTACGTACAGGAAAGATTGGAACCTCCTGGTACAGGAGGAAATGGAATACGAACTTGCAGAACGGAGAAGAAGGAAGCGGAATATTGTGGTGCAAGGGGTGAGAGTGACAGAAGGAGGATTAGAAGAAGAAATCAAGAAAATTATAAGAGAAAACCTGGAGGTCGAACCAAATATCCAAAGGATACAGAGGGCGCCAGGGGGGACCGATAGTGACCCTAGAATCCATGGACATGAAAAAGGCGGCAATGACAAGAAAAGGGGAACATCAGGGACTCAGCGGCCTGGACATCTGGATCAACCTTACGGCAAGGGGAAAAGAGGTCCAAGATTGGCTCAGAGAGGAGGCGTGCCGAAAAAGGGAGGAGGACGAATACCAAAAAATTAGACTAGATGGAACGTGGAGGATTTGGATTGACAGGCAGGGTTTCTTGGAAAACCTGCCCTTTCGTTAGTGGGCAGGGTTAACAAGATCTGAGATGCGTGGGATTTCTTGGCGCAATATGAGGTAAATAATCTTGCAAGAAACCTGGCTGGAGAAAAGTAAGGAAGAGAAACTTGTCAGTAAACTCAACAAAATACCGTTGGTGGGCAAAAGCGACGGAGAGGAATAACGCGAAAGGAAGAGCCAAAGGAGGACAACTGCTGGGAATACGAAAGGCGATAGGCAAGAACTGGCTTGTAACCGAATGGCAGTATGGGATGATTTGGAAAATGCGGGTGAAAAGCACGGGAAAGAACCTTGGGTCATTACAACTTATAATAGTGTTGGTTTTAGGCGGAAGTGGTCGGATGGTGGAGGGAGGGCTGGCAGAGGAGGTAGGAGTGTTAATAGTGGGCGACCCCAATGCGCGAATTGGAATGGAACACGGGATGATAGGTTGCGAGGGGACAGGAATAAAATGGGGAAACAGAAAGTCCCAGGACAAGGTTTTGAACACAGAAGGCTATTGGGCGCTTGTGGAGATATGGGACTGACTTGTCGTCCAGAATGGAAGGATAAAGGGCGATAAAGAGGGGAAAATACTGGATGTGGGCGCGGGTGGCGGTTCGGTCCTGGACATGGTGTTACTACTGGAAGACAAAGAAGATAGCCTAGTGGAGCGTATGGAAATAATTCCACGAATTGAATCAAACCCCTTACCTATTAACCTAGAGTTAAAAGATGTACCGGGGGGGGGGGGGTCGAGGATAGGTGCAAAAATCTAACAAAACGGGGAAAGGTCTTCTGGGATTGGGAGAAGTGTGAAACATATCAAGGAAAATTAAGAAACCAGTGGGTAGGAACAGACGAAACGGAAAATAGCCACAGAAGATGGAAGTTCATGAGCGTAGCGATGCGAGAAGCAATGGGAAGGGTGGGTATGACAAAAATAATCAGCGACAGAAAAAGGGTGGTTCAACGGCGAATGTAAGGAACAAAGGAAGAGACTATGGGAAAGTCTAAAAAGATATTTAAAAACACCAAAAAGGGTCGAAAAGATAAAATTAAATGTAGAGAGAATAAGATGCGACAATTATGTGAGCAAAGGAGAAAAGAATGGATGGAGGAAAGATGGAAGAAAGTAAATGAGAGTGGGAACATGTAGGGATCAGTGGCGTAGCTTGGATTTTTGCCGCCCGTGGCTAACCCTAAATTTGCCGCCCCCCACCCTTTTTTCGCAAGTAAGTGCCGCTCGCGGCCGCCGCCCCACATTCGTGCCGCCCGGGGCCATAGCCCCCTCTGCCCCCCCCTACGCTACGCCACTGGCAGGGATGGTGGGATGCATTAGGAAAGTTCAGAGCGCGAAGGAGGAAAACAGGACATGGAATATCTAAGCAGGATTAGATAGAACACTTCAAAGGCCTACTTGGAGCAAGCGAAAGTGACGAATGTAACAAAGAGATGTGGGGCGAAATAAAGGAATGAGAAATAGCAGGGGAGCAGCACAACTCTGTAGACGGGAGCCTAGATGAAATGATAGGAGAGGAAGAACTAATTAGAGCCATCAGAAAAATAAAAAAGCACCAGGGGAAGATGGCCTGACAATTGAAATGTTTAAAGGATTCCCGAAGGAGAGGATAAACGATATGTTAAAAACATTGAATATAGTGTCGGAAAAGGGAGAACTGGTGAAAGGTTAGGAGTTGGCAAGGATATTCCCGATCTATAAAGCTGGCAACGAATTCATGGCGTCAAACTACAGAAGGGTTCCTTGTTAGACATCGGGTATAAGATACTAACAAGCATGATAGTGAAAAGATTAAATACTTGGATTGAAAGGGAGGGAATCATCCGGGAAACCCAGGCAGGATTTAGGGCCGGGAGAGGAACGAGGGACCATATTTTTATGTTAAACGCAATTATAAGTAATCGAATTAAGCATGGAAAAAGGAAGCTATATGTAGCATTTATTGATTTTAAGGCAGCTTTCGTTAACGTAAATAGAATCCTACTACAAAAATTGTGGAGGAAGTTAAGGGGTTAAGGTGAAGATGTACCAAATGATACGAGGTATATACAGGATGACGGAAAATGATATCATAACCGAGAATGGGATTACAGGAACCTTGAAGACGGCTAACGGGCTGAGGCAGGGTTGCCCAGTTAGTCCAACGTTGTTTCATTTGTTGATCGACAACTTGAACGGGGACTTAGAGACAAGAAACGAAGGAGAGCCTGTAATAGGAGGCGTGAGAGTATTTTTACTAAAATTCGCGGTTGACCCCGATTGGAAATGTTGTTCCGGCGGCCGGATCGCTGATCAGGCAGGTTTGGAGATACGATCCGGAATACCGTAGAAGCGTCCGCCTGATCTCTGCTGGATATTACTGGATCAGTGAATCCGTAGAACGGGTGTAATAAAGACAAACTGATCAGTCCTGAATCAGGCAATCTTGCGAGGACCTTGCTAGGGCGCCGAAGTCCGTGCCTGATCGGCGCCGTATGTCTGCCGGATCAGTAGTACCCAGATACCGATGTAAGAAGGCAGCATTAATCAGGCCCATATTAGACGACCCGCAGTGCGTCCGTCACATGGATCTGTTGAGGTTACTTGTCCAAGGCCTGATCGATTTTCCTCTTCCCATCCGTGCTCCGAGGTTGGCTAATCCAGTAGACATCCGGTGCCGATCTGCCATGCACTTCGAAGTGTATGTCTGATTTGCGTAGCATGTCTACCGGATAACCTTATTCGGGGCCATCAAAGTAACCAACTGAGTTGCTGCGTGCATAATTTCGGCAAAATTCTAATAAGAGTAATATGGTGTCCATGCGAACGCCGTCATCATCAAATCAAGATACAAAGAACGAATAAAAATAAATTTGAAGTTTGCATCGTGGGAATGCAACGCTTGTTTTCTTCCTTTTTCATTCGTTTATTTTTATCATCACCAAAAGGTAATCAATCAAATCAATAAAATTAAATGTTATTGGTACAACTCAATTTTTTTTAACGAAACTATCAGAAGCCTTTTTTGCAAATTCCAGTCGTAACACTCTAATGACAATATGTAAAAACGTGTGAGTTATTTTCACAGCCTAAATAGGCAGATATATCCGGTCAAAAAGAATTACTGTTGCATTGCAGCGATGCAATCTTCAACCCCATGAATAAAATTATTGACATTCTTTAGAATAGAATTAGAGTGGTAAAAATATGCAAAGAAAAAATAGAAGGTTTACAGAAGTGTTGGCATGGCTAAATAGGTAGCGCGCTCAGCTCTAGAATTAGAAGACGTGGGTTCAATTCCGAGGGGAGGTAAAAAACTTCAACGAGGCAGGATACGTTTTATTCCAATTATCACAAAGGCAGGATCATAATTAACGCACATGGAAAAAAAATACTACCAGTTTTTGTTATTCGTAATTTTTGGATTTTTTTTCATTTCCGGCACAGATACGGCAACTGGTTCAGAGACTGGAAAGGTATACGGATCAGTAACTTAACCAGTATCCGCGCCATGGCCGGATTCAAAAACGCATTTCACGCCCGGTAAAGCTCTGATCCGGCGGCCTGTACCGTGCCGTGGTACGAAATACGGTATGCCAGATGCAGCTCTAGTCTGCCCTGTAGCAACATTTCTAGTCGAAACATCGCAATTGCGGCAGAAAATGCTGGGGAACTCGAGAGCATACTTCAGACACTAGAAAAATTTGTGAATGGATCAGAACTTCAAATAAATATAGAAAAAACAAAGATTATGGTTTTTCAAAACGGAGGAAAGCGAGCGCAGAATGAGAAGTGGGACTTGTTCGGGAAAGAAATAGAGGTGGTAAAAAGTTTAAAATATTTAGGCTTTCTATTTTCATCTCGGTACACTTTTGGTAAGCACCTAACATACATAGTAGGGACAGTACAAAAAGCAATAAATTTAGTATGGGGATTAATGAAGCGGGCGCAGATATAGAGTTTGGAAAAGAGACTTCAGCTCATGGATTCGTTGATAAAAGCAGGGGCGCTATACGGAGTTGAAATTTGGGGCTAGGGAAGGTGAGAGGTGGTAGAAGTTTCGCAAGGGCGATTTGTAAAAATGGCCATTGCCCTCACCAGAAACACACCCGATTATATTTCGAAACGGGAGGCTGGGAGGAGAAGTATTGAGGTAGCGGCGACAAGGAGGGCAGGACAATACCTAATAGAAGTCTTAGGATTGAAAGATGGCCGAAAATAGCACTAAAGGAAGAAATTAGAGGAATAGCGAACGGTAACCCGACGAAATGGGGGGCAGAACTAGTTAACACACTACAGGAATTAGGGGAGGGGTGTATTTTAAATTTAATAAGGTAGCTGGGGGATAGGAAAAGGTTATCAACAATACTTGAACAAGGAGTACAGGTAAAGAAGGAACAGGAGATACAAGGGGATTGGGGGAGGGCAGACAGATCGACCTTTTCTCAACACTACTCGTTGATAAAAGAAGGGTGTGGAAGAGAACAATACTGGGAATCGAAAGAGTTTATTGGAAGAATTAGAGAGCAATGGGCGAGAATAAGGTGTGGGAATGTGGAAAGAAGGGACAAGAAAGGATTCGAGAATTGGACATACAGAGTATGTGGGGAGGAGGGCGAGACTCTGGAGCACATATTGTGCTGCGATGGTACAAAAAGAGAGTGCAAATCGGAATGGGTAGAGAAAATAGATAGGTGGAGCAATGGGGCGGTGGGAGAGGTATTGAGGCTTAAGATGTCCACAATTTTGAAGGGCCCATCAGTAGTAGAAATTTGTGAATATATGAAAGTTTTTGAGCGGGTTGCCAGGTCCGGGACCGAGGCTGTGGGGCGAGCTGTCGCACAGTGGGGCCAAATCCCAAAAAGCTGGCCAAACGTTGAAAAATAGAGTTTACGTTCCGGTAATTTGTGGTCGTGGATTAGGTTAGGTAAGGGTCCGAAAGTCGAATTCCAGGCTTCAGCGCGCCCTTTTCATTATACTTGCTACTGTGGGACAGTTGAAAGGGGACTCTCAATCGAGCTAGACGCGTCGTGCAGCAAGCAAATATTTCAACGCTATATTCAAGAGGACGCCAAATCTCTAAAAATCAATACATTTCAATTTTTAAATGGAATCAGCAGCTGCAAGTAAATAGAAAATCATTATGTAACACAAAATTAATAATAATAGTTTATGCGATAACAATAAACGAATCATTTGTACGAAAATGAACGGAAGATTACAACGGAAAATTTTAAACACATAGAGAAAAGTTTATAAGTTCTATGGAGTTCTGCGACTTGACCGATCGCATGTTGTAGATGCAACTATTATTGAATGAAAAAACTAAAAACTTACTGCCTCTAGCTGCCATTAAGTCATTGTTGCGAATTCTTGCAATGTAAAACATAGTCTTCTGAATTACGTACATTAACGACGCGGAATGTTTTGCTCTTTTTCTTGAATTCGTCTGCGGTCTTCATTGTATTTAGTTGTATGATACGTAATTCACTTTTATAAATATCCTCTTTTTCTTTTCAAATAATTTTTAGAATAAATAATAGTAACGAGGTTGAATATGGTCTCTATATAGATATCCATAGATGATCCATCTATATAGATATTATATTTTCCAATTTTGGAATCTGTCGCTGATGAGCGTGAAGCATGTGTGGCCTGACAAGAGAGGAAATTTGTTCGATATTGAAAGGTCATTTGAATAAAAAAGCGACTGAAACACATGCAGTGATTGAAAATTTCATGTCTGCTAAATTGCAACGCCCCTTTGCTCCATCAGACAATGCAAAACATGTCCTCCGCAAGTTGTTGCATGACTTGCACAAAAAATGGCAGCAAGCATCAAGAACTTGGCAAATTTTTGCAAAAATATTCTGAATGGTTCAGCATGTTTTTTTCTTTTGAAGAAACGAAACAATCTTCAGAAAAAATCCCATAATGTGGGTTGTAGTACAGTCGTGCTGTATATTGGAATCAGAAAAAATTAGAAGAAGGCTAGTTTTTTGACAGGTGATTTCATAGGTGTCACGGGTGCTAAAACCAAGTTGGCCTAAAAATCGGAGCGTAGGGTTTTTTTAGGGGATGGGGGTGGATTAATGCCAAACTACAACCCCCACGAGGTCGCCGCCGGGAGACAAAATGTTCAAAAAAATCCGGGTTTTATTTTTGTCCATAGCGCCGAAGTCGTGGAAGTTCATTTTGGGGGTGAAAAAGTGGGGTGATATTTTGAAAAATCAGTTTTCATTCAATAACTCTTTAGGACAAATTCATACAATTTTTGTTCAAATGGAAACGTTGTAGCCCTTGAAAAGACGCGTCGATCGAGTATTCGATCAACCCTCTCCAACGATATCTTCACCCCCAAAAGAATTGTTGAAGAATTAACAAAAAAATTGTTTATTGAATAACCCAAAAACAATCGATTTGTCGGGGATGAATCAAATGTACGAAATGTAGAGAATAATTTTCTCTATACTTTCGTTCCTATGCACAACTTTTGAATTTTGCTTTTTCGAACCCCTCTCAGGGGTTGAAAATTCAAAATGAAATTCTGGGAAAACTATTGACCGAAACTAATGAGATACGAGTTTGGCGCCGTGGACAAAAATGTAGCTGAGGGTTCAAGCTACAAATTCTTCCACGGCGGCGAATTCGTGCCGTCAATAGTTTTCCCAGAATTTCATTTTGAATGTTCAACCATCGAGATGGGTTGGAAAATAAAAATTCAAGGGTGGTCCATAGCAACGAAAATATGGAGAAAATTATTCTCTACATTTCGTACGTTTGAACCATACTCGAAAAACCGATTGTTTTTGAGTTATTCAATAAACTATTTTTTTGTTTTGTTTTTTAACCATTTTTTGGGAGTGAAGATATTATCGGAGAGTGATGATCGAATACTCGATGGACGCGTCTTTTCAAGGGCTACAACGTTCCCATTTGAACAAAAAACGTACGATTTTTTTCAAAAGAGTTATTGAATTAAAACCGATTTTTTTAAATTTCACCCCACTTTTTCACCCTCAAAATGAACTTCCACGACTTCGTCGCTGTGGACAAAACTAAAGTCCGGATTTTTCTGAACATTTTGTCTCACGGCGCCGACCTTGTAGGGGTTGTAGTTTGGCATTAATCCACCCCCATCTTCTTTCATCCCCTAAAAAAGAACCCTACACCCCGATTTTTAGGCAAACTTGGATTTAGCACCCGCGGCACCTACAAAATCACCTGTCAAAAAACTAGCCTTCTTCTAATTTTCTCCGATTCCGGGTTTTTTCAGCGACAGCACGACTGTACTATTGGCCTTCTTCAGAATTTGCAAAATATAGTGACCGGACAAAACGAAGGAGGACTGAAGAATTACGCGCGAAACATAGCATGGAAGAATTGACGTATGCGACTCAAATGAGCCTTCGTTCATCTGGGAAATCAGATGGTGCGAAAATTGTCAGTGATGTGGGATAGGGGAGCCCATCTACAGCTGAAATGTGTAAGGAGGCCATAGATGCGATTGAAGAAACGATATTATCTGCCAATGCTGCTCTGTTGCTCATAGTGGAACTAAAATCATGGAAATCACAATATCAGAGACTTCGTAATAGAAGCAAAGAGAACAGCTGTAATTTATTTTCACCACATAAATTGCCATATCAAGCCAAGCTCAAATGTTATCCGCCTTAGTCAGATATTTCTGTCAATGAATATAGTGCTGTGGTAAAATTGCAGGCTTTGCTGGATCACACAGCTGATAGAATATTATTAACACAAATGGATGTTGTCAAAAGTTTGTCTCCTGAAAATGTTAGTAACTTGAATTGAATTTGTAAGTGGGGTATCGATGACACTTCTGGCCCCAGTACGGACGAGCAAAGTTCACCAATGATGATAGAGGCAAGTCCGATGCAAATATTTTTTTACCTCAATCATTCTAGTGGCAAGCGCGTAGTGATAAAGAAAAGGAACAAATAAGAATCCGAAAAACAAATATACAGAAGGGTTTCCGTATCGGATTGGGTCTAATAGTCGATCAACCAAAGCCTGGTTTCGCTAGCTCGAATGATGGGAATACCGCTCGACGATTTTTCGAAAACTCAAGTATTTCTGCTGCTATTACAGGGGTTGATCTGGACTTGATTAAGCATTTCCATGTCATATTGCAGACAATTTCAAGTGGCCATGAACTCGATTTCATAAAATTTCAAGATCATGCCTTACAGACAGCTCGCTACTTTGTGCAGTTATATCCGTGGTTCTACATGCCAACTTCGGCACAACTTCGGCACATACGGTATTGATTCATGGCGCAAAAGTAATAAACTCATCGGTATTGCTGATAGGACAATAGTCTGAAGACGCTCAAGAGTCTACTAATAAATACATTTAAAAGTTTCGTGGAGATTTTTGCAAGAAACTGTTCTCGGACCAAAACAATGGAAGACATTATTTAACGCTAATTATTAATATCTGATCCATTCATTTCAAGTTTGCGCGAATTGCCTCGAATAGCTTAAATTCTTTACTCCTAGAAGCAGTCCTATTGTTAGTTGTGCCACGTATACCAGGAAGGACAGTGTTCGGGATTCCGCCTCGCCTTACAAGCGGGGCGAGCTTCCCGATCGGCTCGCGCCGAGGCAGCACCTCGTGGGCGCTCTCACCTCGCCTCAGAGCGCATGCTCTGCTGGACGTGTGCCGGCCGGCACGCGAGAGCGGCCATCTTCATCTTTCTGTTTCGTTCTAACCGTGCTCTGCGACACTTCGCTACTGGTTACATCCAAGTTTTCTTCAACCGCCCCGCTGTTAAACCCGCACCGCACTCATTATTCGTAATGTGAATTAACGTGTGCCTTCTGCACTCGTCACCCGCACGATTGGCGTATAAGACGCAATCGCTACCCGCTATGTCTACATCGCATTTCCGTATTCTTAAGCGCACCGCGTGGCCTGGCCAAGACCGCGTGTGTCATCAATTTTCCACATAATCGGCCATTTCTCTCCAGTCGTGAGATCTCGCCACGAGATCAATAAAATCAGTGCGCGATCTCCGACTCGTCTACACCGCTTCGCTTTATTGTGAAAACCGCTCGTTCACCCGCAATTTCAAAAACATTGACTCCTGACTCTCAATAAACAGACAAGCGGATCCCGCGCAAACACGTCGCGTCTTCGAACGACTTTATTTACCACCGTGTGCACGATCCTCAACATCCCGGCATTAGTCCACTCATTCCGCAACAGACAGGAAGCTCCAACAATTTAAAAGTTGAATCAACTGATTGTGAATCAAATAAGTCTTTGGATGACTATGGGTGAACTTTTAAATCAACCGATTGTATGTTTTATTGTATTATACAACATATGTATCTATTTTGTACTTTCTCTATAAAAGTGGTTCATGTCAAAACCGCCATTTTGTTTTTATTTTAATTTTGACTTCGGATTCATAATCAGAGACCCCGAAAACCACCGAGTACTGACATTCAGCCACATTTATAACGTTTTCGAGTTTTGGCCAGCTTTTTGGGATTTGGCCTCACTGTGCGTCGGCCGGTAGACACAAGTTAACATTAAGCGCGGATAAGTTGTATCATGTAAAATTGCGAAATGAGAAAAACAATAGATCAATAAAGATATGGAACCGAGGAATGTAAATAGGGCGAGGAAGTTAAGGATTAGTCTTCATTGCTAATGTTAAAATTTATACTGAAGTTTAATTTTGTTATCTTTTATATCTCTGTAATAATTTTGTATCGCCGGCTGTAAAAGAGGGTTGTTAAAAGTAAAAAAGACCAAACATGGAATAAATATTACTACTACTGGTACTTCCTTATAATGCTTGGTAACCGGCCGAAGTAGCGTTGGTGGGAGGGTTTGTGCCGCCCAAACTAAATGAAGATCCAAACAAAGCGAAGCGCGCTATCACATGTATAGGTATAGCTCTGAGCTCGTTAGCTATAGATATAGTACGAGCGCAGAAAAAAAACATTCTAAAAATCGATATCTCGAAAACTATGGCGCGTCGGGAATCCTTCTCAGCGAAGCTTTATAGCATTAAAATGAAGGTGTCTGCCAAACTTCAGATCAAAATTCGGTTTCCGCTTTTCGTAACTACATGCGAATCATTTGTCAAATATAGTGGGGCTTAATACAAATAAGTTATAATCAATTGTTATACCCAACAATAACCTGGAATTAAAAACTTCGCATAAATTTAGTAAATTTAGACATTTTTACATTTTCTCTGGAAAATTGTGGTTACGAAAATTCTTCTGCTAGCACATTTTTCTGAGTTTCATCATTAACGGGCGACATCTCCCTAGGTGGGTCAAAAAATTGCATTTTCTAAAACTATTTATCGATAGTATCACCTTTTAGCTATGTTCCCTGAAAATTTCATTGAAATATTCCTAAATATTGAATGAGCTACAGCTCCTAATAATCGGTCGGGCGAGCTTTTTTGAACGCGTTGTGCTAGAAAAACTGTTTTCAAAACTAGTGGATATAATACGATAAGAAACATTTAAAGGTCGTTGACATTCTCACTTTTTCATAATCGATCTCAATTTTTTAATAGTTACTTAAAAATGACAACTCTTTTAATAGATGTTGTATGCTCGAGTTTCATTTCGTCGCCACGATGTTAAAAAAAATTATTTGCAGACTGAGGACCGTCAACGACTCTTATTTATTGTCAACTTGAATAAACCGTTTGCTTTTTAGATTTTAGATGGACCGTTTAAGGTGGAGACCGTCTACCGCCAAACATTGCGAAAAAATTCAAAATCTGCAGGCAGCCATATTTTCATTGTTTTTCTGTATTTTATGGAGATTTTCTTTCGAAGGCTCTGAATATATGTACCTTTGTGTTAAAAAAAATGCGTTTCTTTTTCACCAACCGTTTCCCAGAAAAAAATCGGAAGTTGGCCATTCTTTTTGGGCCCCTAAGGTAGATGTAGCCCCTTAATATTTTCTTCAAACATTCCGTGGCTCCCGGTTTTTATTGTCGTTAAGAAATCTTTAGAATTTTTTACATGCGTAGATCAGTTTACATAAGACATCTAGAGTTATTCAGTACATAAATTATTAGATCGAAATGTAGCCAGCATGTCATCTCCATAAAGTGCTGCATAAATTATACGATTTTATGTTGAAAATTCGGTAACTTGGTTTGAAATTTTACGAGTAGACTGGGATGTTCTCTTACTTCATTGTAAACGAAAACCAGGTAATTGTTAAATATTCGGGTTCGTGAAAGGAATACTTGAGGTTGCTATGGGGTCTAGCCATCAGGGATGAAGTACGAGGGGAGCTCCCTATGCTCATACACGGGGCCGATTGATTCTTATTATCTGTTAGCTATAAAATAATTGTCACATTAAACGTACGTTTTGGCACAAATTTTTTACACCTACTTATAAAAATACGCGTTTTTGGACACTCAACGATTACATGAAATGTTTTCGTTTCTTTGTACAATTATTTTATATAATTTCTTCTCACTTCGTTAAAACGAAACGAATTGGCAACGTCGTAAATCATCGTACATTATAATGGTTAGGTTGGCAGAAGCGTCACGATGTTAGAGACATACGCGCCCCGTTCATAATTTTAAAATCGGCCCTGGGAACTCTCATCAATTTTTATCGGTTCGATGAAAACATTGTTCCGCTAGAAAGAAAAATTGTGTTCTAAAGCTCTCGATAATATGAAAGAAACAAAAAACTTTTAAAATGATCCGATATTTTAAAAAGTTCTTTCATGTTCGAAAGAAATTCCACGATGTATTATATTTTCCAAAATGTCTAGAAACTTATCATTTCAGAACATAGAACGTAAAAAAAAACAAATAATATTCCTCGTTAAGGTCATGTGTCACACCGACCGAGCGACCAAACGGTTGATTTTTTGGAAAAAAGAAAAGAAACACCTTAAATGTGGTCCGTCTGCGAGAGAACTTGGCAGTAGAATTTTTACCGACTGGACGTGTGAGCCATGTCCTAAATTGTTCTATCCAAGTAGTTTGAGGTTCCCGGCCATAATTACCAAATGTGGATAAGGTAGGTAGCATTTGTGCCGTCTACGACGTTACCATGTTTGCATAGCCTAATATTGTGTCTGATTTTCGCACAAATTCGCCATTAAAAGGATTAATCATTTCATAACGTTGCTGTGAATTGTCATCTTCATCATGCCAATGGGTGTTCGATAATTAGTTCGATAATTAGGCGAGCCGTACCTAATTTCTCGGTTCCGTGGTAGGATTTTTTAAGCAGATATCAATATGGTACTGAAAAATGATCGAGAAGTTTCCATAAGAGTAATGTGATTAGTCCACAAAATGCGGCTCTTTACCTATTTTTTTTTTTTCTCGAAAAACGATGCTCTGGATCGTACCCAAACTGCACAGGATCATTAACAGCGGGGTTACATTCTTCCATGAAAAATTTGAGCTCGGTGCTAGTATTTTGACCTGGCCATATAACAACCTTAAGGCGGGATATACATTTAGACGGGAAACAATTAAGCTATTTTAAGGGATTTTTTAAACTAAGAAATAATTATCCTACAATTATCAAACCTTAGGTATACTTCAATAGTATATTTAAGTATACAAAACAATTTTTTTTAATTCATTTATTCTCAAAATGGCGGACCCGTAGCAGACTGTTACAGCAAGGTTGCCGCGAGAGTTGCGAATCGGCGTGCAGTCTAGCTTCCTGTAGATTTTAATTTTAATTTTGATCCCGTAGATTTTGAAATTCAAAAATTTTTTCCGTTAGCACATGTAAAGTTTCTGTTTGACGGTAATTAAACTGAAAAAAAATGCAAATTTAAGATAATGGCACGCATTTACAAAAAGAAACCAACATTTTAGGCAGGTGAGGTAGCAATGTTATCAACATTTCTATTAAGTTTCAACTCAATCGGCTCAATAGTGTTTGATTAATACTGCACTCCAATTTCGATAATGCAGTTTGGAGAAAAACGCGTTTAAAATTTATGCCCGCTCCGAATCCGAGCGATGAGGCACAGCGTTGACGGACTGTAACGTTTGAGGTTTTTGAAATTTCCCTTTGAAACTTTGGGAAAATATTCTCCATATATAGTTGTATCGTTTGAAGAGGAAAAAAAACGATTTTTTATCGTTGTAAATGTATGTCCCTCCTTAAACGAACAGTAAAAGTTCAAACACACCCGGCTTCCGCATTTTTTTTTCTATACTTCGATTTTTAATAACAGCGTTTTTAAACTTTGGACTTCGTCGATATTATAATTCAATGGTCAGAAACAGCAATATTAATAGTATTGGGATGCTGAATAGGTTGTCGCTATTTTCTTTCGTGAAATTGAATGTTTTGTTTATTTAAAAAATAATTCATAATGGTTTCAAACGATTCGAAACTATTGTGTGATCAATTCCTACTGATTCTGCAAGTTTAAGTAGTATCTGACATGAGTCTTAATGAAGTAACGCCTCCAATTCAATACATCAAAATCATTCTTTTTAAAGCGTCTAAACTCATCTCTGCATGTTGTTTCCGACAGAGCATGGTCGCCAGTCCTGGATTTGCCAATAGGCTGTATAGGCAGCTGCCTAGGGGCGGCAGACTTTCGGGGGCGGCGGTTTTTGAGGCACATAAAAAGGCCTACGTAAATGCAAGTAATTAAGATAGAAGGTGCGGCACAAAGTCAAGTGGTCTAGACTTAAGGGGAGATATACACCTAGGAGCCAGTAAAAAGGTCATTTTTGTGATTTTTTTCAAGGAAAACCATTTGAAATATCGGATTGGGGTTTCAATTATCTAAAAGTATATACGTTCAAAAATATGTTTAATTTTCTTTATTTAAAAATATCAAAAATATACAAGGATATTGTAGAATTCTTGGAGCGTCGTAAAAAAATGCTGCGTATACGGTACCCACTGGCGTTTCTTAAAAAAACATCTGAAAAAAAAAACCAAAAATATTATTAAATTAGATACTTTAATACAGTACTTGTCATAGCCGATTTTGAAAATATCGATTTAGGACAAAATGGCGGACGTTTGAACATAAATAGTGATTTTTGGGCCCAAAAATTAGTTATTATTTTGCCTATAAAAGAAAAAATAAGTAACGGAAGGGAAAAAATCCTATGACAAGTACTAGACAATGGTGTATAGAATAACCACAAAAAAACCTCAAGGCAATCGGTTCATTGGTTTTCGAGAAATTTTGCGTACCGATTTGAAAAACGTGGTTTTGAGAAAAACGCGTTTGAAAATTTGGGAATGAATAAATCATGAAATTTGTCAACTAACATGCAATCATCGATAGCAGGCCCATAGTGTAGGTCTTCTACGGTCGACGGAATGTTCATAGCTTCTAAATCCCCGACCTCGACCATCATAAATCCGGCACTGCCCGTGCAGAAATTTTGGCAGGGATACAGCTGGATTCTGACTTGTATCCCGGGCTCCCAGTCGGGATCTAGTCCGATATCGGATCAGATTCGAAGACTAAATGTAAGATCCGTAAACTGGATTCCATTAGGGATCCAGAACCGGATTCTTTAATGACTCTAAATAGATTCCCCATGGATTCATTGAGGAATCTGGGAAGGATCACGGGTGAATACAGGCTGAAATAAAATGTCAAAAATGGAATTATGACATGTTAAATTTATTATAAAAATAAATAACATTTATAAAGTTTTGGTTCATAAACTATTAATAAAAAAACATTGTCCAAAGATTCAAATGGCAGATCGCGGTCATCGCAAGATTTTGATGTGAATTAAAAAAAATTCACATCAAAATCTGTGAATGCAAATGTATTGACAAGAAATTATAAATACAAAAAAAAGCACAAAATTAGTTGTGAATTTTTTCGTATTCAAGACAAATTAAAATCAAATTCAAAATGATTAGATTAAAATTTGCGCCAAAAGTGAGTTCGTACGTATTTTGAGCGAAAACATTGCCTGGAGGCAAAGAAATTTTTACACATAACTTTTTGTGCGAACATTTCTTTGCCTCAACACAATGTTTTCTCTCAAAATACGTTTACACTTGTGGTGTAAATTTTAATATAACTGTCGTGAATTCGATTTTTATTTTCTTCAACTTGAGGAAATTCACAACTCATTTTGTGAGTTTTTTCATATTTATAATGTAATATTTAAAACTCACAACTTTTTTTGCAAAAATGTCTCTGCCTCGACGAAATGTTTTCTCTCGAAATACGTAAGAACTCACGGTTGGTGTAAATTTTAATCTAATCATTGTGAATTTGATTTTAATTTGTCTTAAATACATGTTTATAATACATTGCAAATACATTGTCTGAAATACATGTTTAAATTTGAAAATTTTGGCATCACGTGTATTTTCCGTATTACTATGTAATTCCTATCTATAGATAAGATTTTTATAGATAGGAATTCCATAGTAATACAGAAAATACACGTGCCGCCAAAATTTTCAAAATGATGCCATCGTCGTCGTACATATGCCGATACTGATGCAAGTTGGATTCTAACCGGGATACCGGTTTTGGGGAATCCATGACAAATCCTGATCGGGATTTGATCGGACATAGGGTATCCCAGTCAAAATTTCTGCATGGGTGGTGGTCGCCGTAAGTCTCAACAAGAGCTTTGTGTGGTTCAGCTGCAGATATTTTTTGAATGAAGTAGTGCAGTAAAATTCCTCGTAAGTACTCTTTTGTTGTACTAAATTTGACATATTTAACACTATGGAAAAAAAGTTGTTCACACTTCGGCGACATGACACATTGAATTTCAAGCTTGCATATAGTACTTCTTTATAGATGCGTTACCATCATAAGACTGTTATAGGGTTTAGCCGTCGGCGGTGAAGTACGAGGGGAGCGCCGTATGCTTAGGCACGGAGCCGAATTACTGTTACCAACTGTTAGCTTTCAAATAATCGTCATATTAAATGTACGTTTTCGAACTATTCTTTTTTTCATTGGTTTGTTCCAGTCAGTAAAAAAAGGTCTTCCCCATTTTACGAACCCCAATCCGCCTCAACTTTGTTGTACCTCTGAATCCATCTCATCCCTCTACCTCTCATTCCACTACCCCTATATCCCCTGCACAACTGCCCCCTCCCTCCCATACGGCCTCCCACCCCCAACTTGCAGGCGCAGCCAACTTCCCCCTCGGTATCGTATTCACCATGACATATCTGCGATGGGCATAGGGAAACTGTGGAAAACCTATACAGCCGGTCCGAAGTTAGCCTCCCAGTCGTCTTTCGCCGAGAAATGTCGAAGTAAAACATTTCACAAAGAAAGTAACGGGACTGGGTTTCGAACCCGAGACCTCCCGATGCACTGGCCAGCACGCTAACTACTAGGCCAACGCACCGGGTCGTTTTCGAACTATTTTTCTACATCTATTTGAAAAATATGCATTTTTGAATATTCGGTGATTACATGAAGTGTTTTCATAACTCCGTATAATTATTTTCTATAACTTTTTCTCGCTCGATTAACGCGAAATGAATTGGCAACGTCGTAAATCGTGTTATATCATAATCCCCAGGTTAGCAGAAGTGTTGCGAAGTTAGATACTTGCCTCGTTCGTAACCTCAATCGACCCAAGGAGCTGTCAAAAATGAATATAGGCCCGGGTAAAAAAAATCCGCTGGAAAGAAAAAGTGTGTACTAAAGATGTCTATAATCTTCAAGATATAAAAACCTTTAATAATTTCTAGGAGTGCGCGGGTACTCGATTCACCCAGGTACCCGATATTCGGTTCGGGTCGGGTACCCGACAGGTTACTTTTTTGCATTACTCGCTCCTATCGGGTACCCGAATTTGGTCATCGGGTACTCTCTAATTTCGGGTACTCGTAAACGGCGAGTACTCGTGAACTTCGGGTATTCGTATAAACTTCGAGTATTCGTAAATGACTCGGAGATCCGTATCTATTATTTATATTTATATTGAATAAATGATAATATTGTAAAAATCTTTCATCGTCTCACTTTTTTCTTCTCACACACAAAAGTGTGCGAAAGGAAACAAATGTTCAATACATATCTTCTATTCCGGCAAACGCCTTTAAGTTTTGAATTTTTTAACGTGGATTTTGAATGGAGAAAGAACCTTAAAAAGACCAGTTGGCTCTGAAAACTTCAGAAAAACTTACCGAGTGGGTCAATTTCAACGCCCTGCGTTTATTCGAAGCGAGAAGAATGTAGCTTCCACTTGACGTTTCAAAATTGAAAATATCTTCATTAGTTTCAGAGATATAAGCGTTTGTAAAACAAGTTTTTTTCCGGAAAAAACATTAAAAATAACAACAAAAAATGGAATTAAGAACAAAGAATCGCCGAAATTACCAGTTAGCACTAGAAATAATGAATGAAAATTCGACGAAGAATCTTGCTTTTATTCATTTTATCGACATTCAAATATCTCGATATTTCCTGAAATGCCAGTGACTTGAACGAAGTTTGCCGGAAAAAATTGTAAATATACACTCAACAAAAATATAAAAATGATTAAATCAATTACTTTTATCTCTTATGATCTCATACCTATCGGCGAAGGGCAGAGAACATAAAGCTGGAGTCTATTTCCTCCGTTTCGGTACGTTTTCGTGGCGCTATCTACTATGAAACGAAATTTTGTTCCGGCAACACGGCTTATCGAGTACCCGATGTACAGGGTGTCCAATAGGAAGTTGCTGAAACTAATCGACTGTCATTTTGAAACACGTGCACAGAATCAGAAAAGCCAAATTACTTTAAATAGAGGAAACTGCAGTTTTAAACGCACATAAATAAAACCCAGTCAAATATTTTTTATGTCAATTTATTACATCTTATAAAAATAACGAAAAAGTACAGTAATTAATGATAGATATTTTCGAAGTGCGAACCGTTAGATTATGCACAAAAATCAATTCTCTTTTGAAAACTGTGAAAAACTATGTCCAACATATCGTTCGTAATGCCTGGATAAGGAGGCCTAATAAGGAAGTGGTTCGTCCTGGATGGTCGCGATCAGTTCTTCTACTGTGCTGGGGTTTTTAGTGTAACAATGATCTTTAATGTAACCCCACAAGAAAAAATCACAAGGGTTCAGGTCCGGTGAGTACGGAGGCCATTCTAGTCCGCCTTGAGCAAATTTAGGGTACCCCAGACCGATTACTCGAGTCCCATATACGCGATGAATAGCTTCAAACACCTCATGAGTCCGGTGCGGCGTCGCTCCATCTTGCATGAAGTAAACATCTTTAACCAGTCCCCTATTTTTTGCATAAGGGAAGAATTTCGTTTCCAAAAGCTGTTTGTAACTCTCTCCTGCTACCGTAGATTCCAAGAATTGCAAATAAATTCCTTTTACTGAAATCGCTGCCCATGCCGTTACTTTCTGTGGATGAAGGGACTTCGCTAGCGATATGTTGGGATTATCCGTTCCCCAAAACCGGTAGTTTGCTTGTTTACGTACCCATTCATCCAAAACGTGCTTCATCGGAATAAATAATCAATTTCTCAATAAGTTCTTCGGCTTCAAACATTCCCGTAATAGTGTTACAAAATTCGATGCGTTTCTTCATGGCATGTTCAGTTAACAATTGATGAGTGCTTATTTTATACGGCTGAAACTTTAAAAAATATTTCAAATTGTTGTATAATGATGATTTGGTTATTTTTATTGCTTGAGCAGCTTTCCGAATCGAATCATTTGGATTTTGTTTGAAATAATTCTCAACTTCGTTGATCTTCTCTGGTGTAGTCACCGTAACAGATGGACCTGGCAACTCGTGTCTACGGTCCTGGAGTGTACCATACTTCACGAAGTTATCGATTATCCTACAAAAATTAACGTAAAGTTACTTCCATGCAGTTTAATCGAATTAAAACACAAGTTGTGTGATAGATGAATATGAATAAATATTAAATTCTTACCTTTTCAGAGTGTTTTCGCTGGCAACTCTATGAGTTCCAAACTTAGTACGAAACCCTCTATACGCATTACTATACATTTTTCCCCTCGAGAAGAAACACTCAATAAGATATACTTTTTCTTCCGTGGTGAGCTCACTCATTTTGACGCGCGCGTACTTGCTTCAACCACGGCTGGAATAAAACTGCGGGGCCTCAGGTATGCGCCTTAGAAAAAGGGACCCCTGTTGAATTCATGGAGGGAAGAGACACTTATTTAGTTTTAGCAACTTCCTATTGGACACCCTGTAAGATGAGTACTCGAAAAACTCGGGTACTCGATAAAGTTCGAGTATACCCATCCGATCAAGGGTACTCGAAAAATTCGGGTACTTGATCCGAATCATAGTCTAATTACCCGACCCGACCCGACCCGACCAATTCTGCTACCCGCACACCCCTAATAATTTCCCGATATTGTAAAAAAAATCTATGTATGAAAAACAATCCGCGTTATTTTGTCTTCGCCTAGAAATGTGTAGAAATGTAGAATTTCTGAACATAGTTATCAAATTAATATTAAGTAATTATTAGTAATTAAGAGAATAAGTACCAATAATATTCGTTGTTAATTATCTTGGCCGAGTAGTTTGAGGTTCCCGGACATAATTACCGAATACCGATTAGATAGGTAGCGTTTGTGTCGTTGCCATGCTTGCACAGTCTAATATTTTATGTGCTTGATTTTCGCACAAATTCGCTATCAAAACCATTAATCATTTTATAACGGCACTGTGAATCCTCATTTTCACGGTTCCAAGGGTCAGTCCCTTAATTAGCCAAACCGTGCCTATTTTCCAGCTCTGCGATAACATTCACTTAGCAGATATTAATAATGTACTGAAAAATGACCGGGAGTTTTCCATAAGCGTAATGTAATTAGCCCACGAAATATGTCGAGTTGCCAATTTAAAAAAAAAAAACTATTCTGTGGATCGTATTCAAACTGCACAGGATGATCAGCAAAGAGGTTATAAAGGTTCGGAAAAAAATTTCAGCTCGGTGGTAACATGCTGACTTTTATATATACATATATATATATATGTGTGTGTATATATATATATATATACTAGTTTTGGCTGGATTAAGATGGCGCCGATAGCAACAACACGTGTGTGTCGTTCGAGCATTCAAAAGTAAGAAGTGGGAGGGGTAAAAAAACACAGGGAACGAAAAAACAGTGGAAGTTGAGGAAAGAAAGGGCGGCGGAAGCCGGAGAAATAATAGAAAAAGTGGAAATAAGGTGGGAACGCACGGAAAAGGAGAGTAAAGGCAAGTGGGAAAGCGGGGTTAGAGAGAGGAGAAGAGTCACGAGGATGGACGAGATGGAAGGACGCACGCATAGCGGGAATTGGAACGAGGAGAGTGACATCTACGAGGAAGAAGGCAAAGTAGAGGACGGCGAACTTCAGAGAGGTGCCGTAGGAACAGGAGGCGACGGAGGCAGCGGTGAGCGGAACCAGAAAGGAAGCGCTGGTAAAGTAGGACGCGAGGGTATCGACAGAGAAAGAGAAACAACGGGGGAGAGCGGAACGGAGGCACTGTACACAGGAGAGTTAGGTGAAAACGGAGAAACGCCGAAAACGGCAGGATTGGAAGAAAAAGAGTCAACAGAAGAAATGACAATGACAGGAAAAAGAAGAAGAGGGAGGCCGGCCGAGGCTTTGGGAGTGAAGAAAAGAAAACTGCGCTGTGCAAGATCGTTGCTAGACCACTGGGGAGGGGGAAGAAAGAAGGAAGAGCGGGGAGAAAGAACAGATAAAAAGGACATAAGTGGGGGCAGAAGAAGAAGGAAACGACTGGACAGGAAGAGGAGAGAGATAATTGAGAAGTTCGAAGAGAAGTTATCAACGGCAAAACAAATATGGGAGAAGAAATCAAGGATAATGGTAATGGACACTGTAAGAGAAGTGATGAAGACAATGGAAAAAAGGCAGCGCCAGCAAGAGGATAGGGAGTTACAGGAAGAAACAATCGCAAAGAGCAAGGTAGAAGAGATGCTAATAGAAGAGCAGGAAAGATAGAATCGGAGATTCAAAGAACAAGAAGAATTGATAGAAAAGCTTGTACAAGAAAATGAGGAAATGAGCAAAAGAATTCAAAGTCTGGAGAAGGAGAACAGAAAGCAAGAAGAAACAAGAATGGAAGAAAATCAGAAGAGAAATCAGGGAGTGAGATGGGACGAAAACCAGAATGAAAAGATACCAGGAGACCAGTACGAGAAAGAAGAAAGAGAAATACAAGAGCAAAGAGGAGGACGGAGAACGGAACCAGAAGCATGGAGTGAAGTCACAAGAAGAAGAGGAAAGAGACAAGAAGAGTATGGAAGGAGGAAACAAACAGTAAGAGCAAGCCCAAGAGGACTGACCCAGGAAGAATGGGAGGAGGAAGGGCAAAAGAGGAGACATAGGAAAAAGAACATAATTATACAAGGACTGGAAAAAACGGAAAACGGGCCGGTCTGGGACATAGAGAAAACGGTCTGGGAGAGGACGGGAATAAAGCCGAGAATACAAAGATGGAGAGAGATCAGAGAAGGCGTACTGGTACAGATGGTGTCAATGGAAGACAAAATCAGAATAATGAAACGTGTCGCGCGGAGAGTGACAGGTGTAGAGGAAGCAAAAATCAGGGAGAACACAACAGAAAGAGAGCGAGAGGTACAAAGCTGGATAGTAGACTACGCGAGGACCCTGGAACAGGACGGCAGAAAAGTGAGGGTGGGGTACCTCAAGTTACAGATAGACGGGAACTGGAGAAGTTAGAACGAGAGATACGGCGAATTGGAAGAATCAAGCAGCAGCAGATGGACAGAGCGAACGGGAGAACCAGGACCGGGGTTTCGACAGAGGTACCAACAACGGAGGAGGGTATGGTACGGCGAGGGATACGAGCCGTAAGCTGGAACGTGGCAGGCGTGAGGAAGGTGTTAGAAGTATGGGACTGGTTGAAGGAAATGGACATTATCGCGATCCAGGAGACGTGGTTAGAAGAGGGCGGGGAAGAAAAAGTGCTAAGCAAATTAGGTAGGGATTTCAAATGGGTTACAAAAGCGGCAATGAGAGAAAAGAAGAGGGGCAGAGCGAAAGGAGGGCAATTAATAGGTATAAGGAAAATAATAATAAGGGAAGGGAAAATAAGGGAGTGGCAAGGGGGATTGGTAATAACGGGGATACAAATGGGAAGGGACAGACAAGAAAAAGGGACAATAGTTACAACTTATAACAAAAACCTAAGCGAGATTGAAAAAGGATTAGAAGAAATAGTAGAGGAGACAATTGAGGGGGGAAGGGATGATGATAATGGGAGACTTAAATGCAAGAATCGGGGAGGAACAGGCAGAAAAAGGAGGTCAAGAAGAGCAGGGCAAGGAGAGAAGATCTAAGGACAAAAAGAAGAACGCAGAAGGGACAGAATTAATCAACTTCTGTAGAAGGAACGGATTGGAGATAGCAAACGGAAGATGGGAAGGGGATGGAGAGGGAAACTTAACATACATAGGGGAACAGGAAGGAAGAGGATCAGTAATCGATTATATAATAATAAACATGCAGGCTGAACGAATGGTGAGGAAGCTAGAGATACATCAAAGAACTGAATCGGATCACCTACCGATAGTGGTGACGATGGAGAGAAGACAAGGGAAAAAACAAGAGGACCGAACGCAAACGAAAACGGAAAGAGCAAGGAGGGAAAGGAAAATAGTGTGGAAAGAAGAGCTGGGAGAATGCTACGCAGAAAAGTTCCAAGAGATATGGAGAACGAGAGAAAAGAAAAAAGAGGGAGATAGATGGGACAATCTGATGGAAACCATAAGGGAAACAGCGGAAAAAGTAGGGATGTATAAATGGGTGGGAGGGGAGGGAGAAGAAAAAAGGGTAAGTAAAAATGATCGAGAACAAAAAAGGATGTTATGGAAAAGGTTGAAAGAATACTTGAAGAAAACAGGAGAAGAGGAAAGGAAAATGCTGAGAGAGGCGAGAAGAGCACTAAAGAAAATAAGAAAGGAGGAAATGAAGGAACGTTGGAAGCAAAAATGGGAAGCAGTAAACAACAGCAAAAATCTGACCGAATTATGGAGGGCATTGAGACCGTTTAGAGGCAGAAAAACGGGAAAAAGTAGTCAAAAAATACTGGAAAAGGAATGGATTAACCATTTTAGAAGACTGCTGGGTGGGGAGGAGGTCGGAAGAGAAGGACAAACCAACCAATGGGAGAAAGATACGGAAGAAGAAATGGAAAGGAAAGTTGGAACCAACGAGGTAAGAGAAAGAGAGAAACTGCTGGAGGAAGCAGCGAAGAGAGACATAGAGGTGGCAGAAATAGTAAGAGTACTGAAAAAGATGTAGAAAAGGAAGGCGGCGGGACAAGATGGACTCCCAACGGAACTGTTTCAAGGGCTACCGAGAGACGGAAGGGAGGAGCTGTACGAAATAATTAAGGAAACATGGAGGAGCGGGAAACTAGCAAGAGGATGGGAAACAGGCAGGATATACCCCATACATAAGGCGGGAGATGTGGCAAAAGCAAATAATTATAGGGGAATAACGCTAATGGATGTGGGATATAAGATATTGACGACCTTAGCCAATAAGAGACTGTTATACTGGCTGGAAGGAAAAAGGATGCTGAAGGAAGGGCAAGCAAGCTTCAGGCAGCGAAGAGGAACGCGAGATCACATATTTCTTTTTAACGCCATAATTAACAACAGTTTGAAGAAGAAAGGAGGAAAGCTATACGCTGCTTTCGTGGACCTCCGGACAGCCTTCGACTCGGTAGATAGAAGGATTTTAATACGAAAACTGATTGCGGCAGGGGTTAACAGGAAAATTTTGGGAATCATAAAAGGAATCTACAAGGAAACCCAGAACGAAGTGATAACTGGAGAAGGGGTGTCAGGAAAATTCAGAACGTGGAAAGGAGTAAGACAAGGTTGCGCGCTGAGTCCAACGCTATTCAATTGGTACATCGAGGACATGGAATTAGAATTGCAGCGAAAAAAGGAAGGAGGGACAGTAATGGGGGGAGAAAAGATATATGCACTAAAGTACGCAGACGATGTGGTACTAGTAGCCAGGGCAGCCAGATCGCGCGTAAAAGTTACCCCCTCTCTAGTCTCGTACGCGCCCATCACACAATCATAGTAGCGAGTGTCCGTGAGCGAGCGACGCTCGGACGTCTTCGGAAAGAGCCGAGCATGGTCGAAGTTTCCCGACCGCGCCTTCGGCAGCTACACCAACACATGGACACTGAGCACGTTCATGTGCGGCCAAGCCGAAACGAAGGCTTCATGGCAAAAAGCAATCTGAGCACGACTCGCGCGTGACGTCACCCGACGGCACGCGGGAGGCTTTCGATGATTTCAATGCTTATTTAGCTCTTGATTCTCTGCGTTATTAATGTATACAAAAAAATGTATCACGCACTCTGATCGCTTATTTTTTAGTTTATACGTTAACTTAAATATAATAATAAATCTCAATTACAACTCAATTATCTTATATAAAATTGTTTACGCTTTACTCACACTCGTCCTTATGCCAAATAAATTATAATTTTAAAAAGTAAGCGGAAATATATTTATATTCGTATTATTATATTAGTTCTCATACTTTCATCAAGCGATAAAGCATTATCCCCAAAAACAAGCCAATCATCCATCCGGCCGCGAATCGTAAGTACCAGAAAGTGCACATATTCTACAAGCGATGAGATGGTCCGTTGGTAGCGTTCCTGGCTTCGGTCCGCAGGGGCCACTAGTGAAAATTTTCTCCAAATTTTTCATAATTTCTCATATTTTAGTCGTATTTGAGATTTTCGGAGAAAAATGATTTGAAACAGATTCAAGTTCTGGTCTATTTCCCAAAAACACATTTTTTTTTACTGAAAATTCATGATTCGTCATTTTTTCCCGGAAATTTCTCTTTTTCCTATGACCTGAGTGAACGGCTGCGGACATATTTGGAGAAAAGTTAAAGATGAAAAGAAATGAGATTTTCGTAAAAAAAAACTTATTATTATTTTTTTTCGGAAATTTCCCTTTTTCCTATTACCTAAATGAATGGCTGCGAAAATGTTGGGAGAAAATTTAGAGATGAAAAAAATGAGATTTTCGTAAAAAAAACTTATCATTTTTTTCCGGAACTTTTTCTTTTTCCTATTGAGTGAACGGCTGCGGAGATATTCGGAGAAAAGTTATACATGAAAAAAATGAGTTTTTCGCAAAAAAAACTTACATTTTTTTATCCCTCATAATTCTGAGAAATAATGAATTTCCGAAATGTTTGCAAACATTATTATCCTTAAGGGGTAACACCACTGTAACGACCTGCCACAAAGTGTTTTAGACACATAATACTTGGGGTAATTATTAAGCATATATTGAAGTATATTGCAAAAAATTTTATGGGAAAATATTACAAAGTGACGACACGGCAGCAAATTCTTCCGAGGCATGTTGAATATGTTTAAGGTGCTAAGGCGGCACGTAGTATAACTTGTGCCAAATTTAATCTGAACAAAATATGTTTTTTTCAAATCTAGATGAGTGTAGCTAGTGAACCACGTAGGGGATTTTAGAAATATTGATTTTTGAGTAATTGCCGAGTATTTGATTAAAAATGTTCATCTAGACCTAATAAAACAAAATTCTTTTTTATATTGAAATTGGCACAGTTATACAGCGTGCCGCAGAGTTTCGACATGCTTCGGAAGAATTGCTGCAGTGTCGCCATTTTGTAATATTTTCGGATAAAAATTTCTAGCAATATACTTAAATATATGCTCAATAAATACCGTAAGTATTATTTGTTTATCACATTTTCTTCCGCCAAAAAAATATCAAAAAATACGCTTCCTGTAAGGCCGTTACAGTGGTGTTACCCCTTAAAGCCTTCATACAAATTCCGACATTTTTCCGTGATCGTAATTAAAATGATGAAATATTCGGAAAAATTTCAAAAAATTCGGAGAAACTCGGATGTTTGCGTAAAAATAATTGTCCGCGAAACTTCGAATTCTTCATATTTGTTCCAAAATCGGAATCCAATGTCGAAAAAATCGGAATTTTTCAGAAAAAAATTTGCACTAGGGGCGCAGGATCGTTCCCAGCGCTAAGTGCTTTTTTTATAATTATTGTAACTATTAATTCTTATTTGATTAGTTATTTTTATTAGTTATCATTATTATTTTAATTAGTTATCATCTAGTGTCGAAAAATTTATTGCGCACTCTGACCGCTTATTTTATTAGTTTGTACGTTAATTTAAATATAATAATAAATCTCAATTATAACTTATTAATCTTCTAAAAAATTGTTAGCGCTTTACTCACACCCGTCCCTATGCCAAATAAATTGTAGTTCATAAAAGTAAGCGGAAATATATTTATATTCGCATTATTATATTCATTCTCATATACTTTCATCAAGCGATAAAGCATTATGATAATGCTTCATCGCTTGATGAAAGTATATGAGCGGAAATGTATCTATATTCGTACTATTATATTCATTCTCATATACATTCATCAAGCGATAAAGCATTATGATAATGCTTTATCACTTGATGAAAGTATATGAAAATGAATATAATAATACGAATATAAATATATTTCCGCTTACTTTTATGAATTACAATTTATTTGGCATAGGGACGGGTGTGAGTAAAGCACAAACAATTGTTTAGAAGATAAGTTGTAATTTAGATTTATTATTATATTAGAATTAACGTACAAACTAATAAAATAAGCGGTCAGAGTGCGCGATACATTTTTCGACACCAAAAGATAACTAATTAAAATAATAATGATAACTAATAAAAATAACTAATCAAATAAGAACTAATAGTAATAATAATTTTCAAAAAAGCACTGAGCGCGGGGAACGATCCCGCGCCCCTAGTACAATTTTTTTCCGCAAAACTCCGATTTTTTCCGGAAAATTTTTCCGATTTCTTCCGAATTTTTCTATGAATTGGAACAAATATGAAGAATTCTGAGTTTGGCGGACAATTATTTTTACGCGAACATCCGAGTTTCGCCGAATTTCTCCGAATTTTTCACCATTTTAATTACGATCACGGGAAAATCTCGGAAATTATATGAAGACTTTATGGGGAACACCACTGTAACGGCCTTACAGGAAGCGTATTTTTTGATATTTTTTTTGCGGAAGAACATGTGATGAACGAATAATACTTGTGGTATTTATTCAGCATATATTTTAGTTGTTAGTGGAAGATATGTGGGAAATCAAGCGAGTCGGGTTTATAAGGGAGAGGGTGTTTATTGCACGAACGTGAGATTACGAATAACAAGAACAAGGGCTTCTGGAGATCTCTTGGTAAACAAAGACAAAAGAGATCTTGTTGACCAGAGGAAAGTGAACGACTACGTGGACGTTGCCACGACGATATTGCACCACACCAACACTCCCCCTCAAGGTCGTCGTGGGGCAAGGGTCGTAGTTGGTCGCATGTGTGGATTTAATATCCACTTTAGAACGAAAAACCGAGGATTTCCATGCTACGGGAGATCCTCCGAGGACGAATGCGTACCCGGTGTACGATCTTCGGTCAACTACGCAATTTGCCCAGTCAGCGTCGACGTATCCGACCATGGATTTTCCGGTTTTTCTATACTTGATTCCAACTTCAGTGGTTCCCCTTAGATAGCGGAGAATTCGTTTCGCTGCAGCCCAATGGACTGGTCCGTGACAATCGTTGAATTGGCTCAGTCGATTTACTGCGTGTGCAATGTCTGGGCGAGTGCATACAGCAAGGTACATGAGCGACCCAATCATCTCGCGAAACGGGAAGGTATTGATTTTCTTGTCGTTTTTCTCGGGGCGGGCCAATTTTGCGTTTGTTTCGATCGGAGTCTTCACTGTGTTTGAGTCACTCATCTCGAATCTTTCAAGAATATCACGTAAGTATCCGGTCTGTCTCATACTTATGGAACTTCCTTCGCGAGCAAATTCAATGCCAAGGCAATATTTCGCGGGTCCCAGGTCTTTGATGTCAAATGCCTCGGAGAGGGCTCTCTTTACGCGTCCGATGTGCTCCTTGCTTTTGGATGCGATCAATAGGTCATCGACATATATAATGAGGAGCGTAAGTTTCTCTCCTAGACCCATGAAGAACAAGCAAGGGTCGACGGCCGATCTCGACATCCCGAATTCTTTCAGTACGCGACAGATCCGTTCATTCCAGCATCGCCCTGCTTGCTTTAAGCCGTACAGCGCTTTCCTTAAAAGGCAGATTTTATTTCCACTCTGGAGTCCTTCGAGTGTTTCAGCGGCCTTTTCTGCTAGGTAGCTTCCCTTTGGCTCAGTATGTATGATCCGGCGCAATCCTTCTTGTGTGAATTCCGGGATCTCCATAAGTATTCTTTCCTCAAGGATGCCATTAAGATACGCGGTCGTGACATCCAGTTGGTCTATTTCCATTGACCGTTCGGCTGCGATGGCCACGACCAGTCGAATTGTTTCGATGCGTACCACGGGAGCGTACGTGTCGTGATAATCGATCCCTGGGCGTTGGGAGAAGCCCTTAGCGACAATTCGAGCCTTGCGACGTTCGATCTCACCGTTTTCGCGATATTTGTTCCTCAGGACGATTCTACTTCCGATTATACTTTCGTTCGTTGGTCTTTCCACCAGTTCCCATGTTTCCTTTTTCAGAATGCATTTCAGTTCTTCGGCTATTGCTTGATGCCATTCGTCAGCGTTCTGTCCTTCTATGGCATTCTTGATGGAAATCTCAGCCATGAATGAGTATTCCTCATTGAGTTTAGAGTAATTTGCTTCCGTGTATTGTTTCCTTGGTCTCCCCCTCGATCCAGTTCGGATAATGCGCGGTCGTCCGCGACCTCGACTATAGGTTCGTCTTCCGCGCGTAGATTCTTCTTCGCTTTCCTCGCCTCCGAGTATTTCGGAGTTATCTCGCTGATCCGGATCGGTATTTTCGCAATCCAGTTCGATGCTGGTTGCGGGTAATTCAATGTCAATTTCATCCGTTGATGGGATCGGGTTTGACAATTCGCCCTCAATTTTCTCGCTCGGCCTCTTATGAACGCGATTTATGACCTTTACGTCCCGCGTTATTTCGATTTTTCTTTCATCGCTCAGCCATACTCGATATCCTTTACTCTCGTCCGAGTATCCGACGAAAATGCCCTTCCTGGTCCGATCCTCGAACTTGTCTTTTCCTGGTTCCTTCCTCAGTACGGCGAGTTGACATCCGAATTCGAGGAATCGTGCGACGTTCGGGATTTGGTCCATCCACATTTCGAAAGCTGACCTGCCCCCAAGAGTGCTATTTGGGCACCGATTCCTTACGAGGTTAGCCGTATTGACGGCTTCCGCCCAGAGATATCTTGGGACGGACGACTGAGCGATCAAGCAACGGGCTGTCTCAAGTAGCGTACGATTTCGCCTTTCGGCCACGCCGTTCTGTTCGGGCGTGTGTGGTATTGTCAGCCTTCGCCTTATGCCGTTTTCTTTTAGAAATTTGTCAAAGGCTTCATTGCGATATTCCTTTCCATTGTCAGACTGCAGGCATTTGATTCGCATTCCTGTTTGGTTTTCCACCAGAGACTTGTATTCCTGAAAGGCAGACAGGACGTCGCTCTTTCGTTTGATGAATCTTACCTCGCACCATCTGGAGAAGTCGTCTGTGAAGGTAACGAAATATTTGGATCCGCCCATTGACTCCTGGCGCATTGGCCCGCAAACATCGGAGTGAACTATTTCCAGCGATAGCGAGCTCCTTTTAGATTTCTTCGGGAAAGGAGCACTGGTCATCTTCCCGCGAGCGCACACTTCGCATCGCGTATCTTCGCGGCATTTCCCCAAATTCATTCCGATCACCACGTTCTCTCGTGAACATTTCACGAGATCTCGGAAATTGAGGTATCCCATGCGTCGATGCCATACTTCAGTCATGTCATTTTCTTTTGTTTCATCATCCCACTGAGCGTTGGCGTTCGTCTCCCTGGTCTCGGTTGGACCGCCTTGTAGATAATATAATCCGCCGGTTCGACGGTCTGCTCTCAGTGCGACGCTTCCGGATTCGTCAATGATTTTGGCGTAGTTGCGGCTGAAAATGACCGTCATTCCGCGATCGCAAATTTTTCGCACGGAAATGAGATTTGTTCTGAGCTCGGGAATTAAGAGTGTATCCTTCAGATGTACTGTTTTATTTCGACCTTCAAAGTTTGTGGATAATGTTACCTCCCCTTTTCCTGCGACGTTGACGGTGGCTTGGCTTGCCAGATTGACTTTACCGGTTGATACTACAGCTTTTGAGATTGCTGTTGATTTTCCGCACATATGCGTACTGCAACCGCTATCGAGGCACCATAGTTCTTCGGATTCACTTAACATTTTTGATGTACCTGCGTGTGTTGTCTTCTCGCTCAAGTCCGCCTTGCCAGCTCGTTCGTCTATCTCTTCCGTATGGTCCGTGTCGGCGTATAAGTTTAAATTCTCGGCAGTATTTGCGTCGTTTGTACCGCTCGCTCCTATCTTGCAATCAATGGCTTTGTGCCCCACCTGCCTGCATCGATGACATCGATATTTAAAGGAATTATTTTCGGATGAGGGGTGCGTTTGCGAATTTGACTTCTGCCCGAATTTGATTTTAAAAGGCCTCCTTTTTTTCGGTGATTCGCTTTGTGAATAGGGCAGCGGATGTTCCTTCTTGGACATTGTGTCTCTGGGATTCCCACTCCTCCGTAATCTTTGCACGAAGTGTTTCAGGAGACGGTAAGTTGTCTCGGGATTCGATGGCACACCTAAAGTTTCCGAAAGACTGTGGCAAACTTTGAAGTAGCATGACACACAATAAGTCTTCGTTTATAGGTACGTCCATCTCGCTTAGTCTCTCGACGGTGTCGAAAAATCTTGACAAATGTTCTCGGACATCCTCACCTTCTTGCGCGTGGTGGCCTGTGAGTTGCTTTATTAGCGTGGCCTTTCGCGCCGGACCGGTAGACTGATGAATAGTCTGTGATTTTAACCACAGTTCTTTTGACGTGTGACATTCACGTATTTGTTTTAGTTCGGATGGCTTGATGGATAAGATTATGTCGGCCTTCGCTTTCTCATCAGCCGTTTCCCATTTCCTCAAGCTTTCCTCGCTGTTCGGGTCTGTTGATCAAGGTGGGTCTTGCGATTCGTCCACTCACATAGCCCCACGCGTCATTCTTGGTTAGGATGGCTTTCATTTGAATCTTCCAGGTTTCATAATTGTCCTTGGTCAATGATTCAATTCTCACGGTGTTCGTTGAACTCATTTTTAAGTGTTCCTTTTGGGAAGTGTGCGATTCTCGTTCCGAAGCCGATCGTTTCGCGGCACGTGGTTTTTTTACTTCCTTTTCACACTTTTTCACAGAGTTGCACTTTCCTGCGCTGATTATTTATCCCCGGGAAAAGGCAACTGGGCCCATAACCTGTTAGTGGAAGATATGTGGGAAATCAAGCGAGTCGGGTTTATAAGGGAGAGGGTGTTTATTGCACGAACGTGAGATTACGAATAACAAGAACAAGGGCTTCTGGAGATCTCTTGGTAAACAAAGACAAAAGAGATCTTGTTGACCAGAGGAAAGTGAACGACTACGTGGACGTTGCCACGACGATATTGCACCACACCAACATTAGTATATTGCTAGAAATTTTTATCCGAAAATATTTAAAAATGGCGACACTGCAGCAATTCCTCCGAAGCATGTCGAACCTCTGCGGCACGCAGATAACTGCCAATTTTAATCTAAAAAAAGAAGTTTGTTTTATTAAGGAGTAAGGCCACTGTAACGGCCCAAAAAAAAAGGTTTTTTCACTAATTTTTTGCTCCCGAAATTAAAGGTATTTGAAAAAAAACGTTTAATGGTGTTATCGGGCATACATTAAACTTTATTATAAAAATTTTTTACAGTAAAAAAAAAACAAAATGGCGGTTCCACAGCTATCTTCCCGGGACATGTTTTCAAAATGGCACGCAGCATAACTCGAACAATTTTCATTTTTTTTACTTGAAATTTTAACCAGATGTGAACATTTACATTATCTTGAGAATGTCGATCGGAATTTTCAAGAACTTTATTTATTGATTTTTTATTAACAAAAAACTTGCCGTTTTTTTCGTCAAAAATCAATTTTTTTTTTCAAACGCACGCCAAATCCACAAAAATTGATACTTTTTAAAATCCGATCGACATTCTCTAGCTATAGCCCTCTTGATTAATGGTTTTTTTTTGTTCTAGATTCAAAAGTGCACCAGTGGTGCTGCGTGCCGCGGAGCCCTGGAAGCAAAACATGTCCCGGGAAGATAGCTGTGGAACCGCCATTTTGTTTTTTTTTACTGTAAAAAAATTTTATAATAAAGTTTAATGTATGCCCGATAACACCATTAAAAGTTTTTTTTCAAATACCTTCAATTTCGGGAGCAAAAAATTAGTGAAAAAACCTTTTTTTTTGGGCCGTTACAGTGGCCTTACTCCTTAAGTCTACATGAGTGTAGCTACTGAACCACGTAGGGGATTTTCGATAAGTTAATTTAAACAATATTTATTAACAAATAAATGTCTTAAAAAACAAATTGAACACATTTAATCAAATACTCGGCAATTACTCAAAAGTCAATATTTCTAAAATCCCCTACGTGGTTCACTAGTTACACTCATCTAGATTTAATTTAAAAAATTATTTTGTCCAGATTACAATTGGCACAAGTTATACTGCGCGACGCAGAGCACCTCAAGTTCAAAATGTTTCGGAAGAATTTGCTGCAGTGTCGCAATTTTGTAATATTTTCCCATAACATTTTTTTGCAATATACTTCAAAATATGCTTAATAATTACCCCAAGTATTATTTGTCTGAAACACTTCGTGGCAGGCCGTTACAGCGGTGTTACCCCTTAAGGAAAATAATGTTTGCAAACATTTCGGAAATTCATTATTTCTCAGAATTATGAGGGATAAAAAATGTAATAAGTTTTTTTTACGAAAATCTCATTTTTTTTTGTTATTGGTTTTTTTCCTTAGGTACACGCTTTTCGCGTTTGTTACCTATTCTTTCCCCTCATTGTGCCCGTTTCTTTCCTCTACTGTTTTTGACTCCTTTTTCTCTATCTTTCTCCTTGTTCCCCCCTCTTGCGGCCGTAGCCGACTTCCCCCTCTTTATTATATTCATCATCACATTTCTGTCATGGGTATAGGGAAACTGCGGAAAACCTACACCAATACAGCCGGTCATCGAGTTCGCCCCCCAGTCGTGGAACTAGTCTTTTTTCGCCGCGAAATGTCGAAGAAAAACATTTCACAACGAAATGTACGCGACTGGGATTCGAACGCTGACCACTAGACCATCGCACCGGTTAATAGGAAAAAGAAAAAGTTCCGGAAAAAGAGTAATATTAATTTTTTACGAAAATCTCATTTTTTTTCATCTTCAAATTTTCTCCGAATATCTTCGCAGCCGTTCACTCCGGAAATAGGAAAAAGGGAAATTTCCGGAAATAAATAACAATAGTAAGTTTTTTTTTACGAAAATCTCATTTCTTTTCATCTTTAACTTTTCTCCGAATATGTCCGCAGCCGTTCACTCAGGTCATAGGAAAAAGCGAAATTTGCGGGGAAAAAAATGAGAAATCATGAATTTTCAGTAAAAAAAATGTGTTTTTGGGAAATAGACCTGAACTTGAATATGTTTTAAATCATTTTTTCTCCGAAAATCTTAAATACGACTAAAATATGAGAAATTATGAAAGATTTGGAGAAAAATTTGCACTAGGAACCCCTGCGGACCGAAGTCAGGAACGCTACCAACGGGACCATCTCATCGCTTGTAGAATATGTACACTTTCTGGTACTTAGGATTCGCGGCCGGATGGATGATTAGCTTGTTTTTGGGGGCAATGCTTTATCGCTTGATGAAAGTATGAGAATTAATATAATAATACGAATACAAATATATTTCCGCTTACTTTTATGAATTATAATTTATTTGACATAAGGACGAGTGTGAGTAAAGCGTAAACAATTTTATATAAGATAAATAAGTTGTAATTTAGATTTATTATTATATTTAAATTAACGTATAAACTAAAAAAATAGGCGATCAGAGTGCGAGATACATTTTTTTATACATTAATATTGCAGAGAATCAAGAGCTAAATAAGCATTGAAATCATCTAAAAGCCTCCCGCCTGCCGTCGGGTGAAGTCACGCGCGAGTCGTGCTCCGATTGGTTTTTCCCCCGAAGCCTTCGTTTCGGCTTGGCCGCACATGAACGTGCTCAGCGTCCATGTGTTGGTGTAGCTGCCGAAGGCGCGGTCGGGAAACTTCGACCGTGCGCGGCTCTTTCCGAAGACGTCCGAGCGTCGCTCGCTCGCGGACACGCGCTACCATGATTGTGTGATGGGCGCGTAAGAGACTAGAGAAGGGGTAACTTTTACGCGCGATCTGGCTGCACTGCTAGTAGCAGATACAGGGGATGGGTTAAGGGAAATGTTAAAGACTCTAGAGAAATACGTGGAAAAAAACAAGCTGTAGATCAACACCGAAAAAACGAAGGTAATGGTGTTTCCAAAAGAAGGAAGAGAAAAGAAGGAGAAAGGATGGGAAGTGAAGGGAAAAAGACTCGAGTTAGTACGGGAATACAAGTACCTGGGAGTGTGGTTTTCGACAGGAAACACCTTTGAGAAACATATCAGACTGAGCGAAGAGAAGATCAGATAGGCGATTAATGCGGCATGGGGAATCGCATAAAAGGCAAGGATAGGAGACCTGAGGGAAAGGCTGCGTATAACAGAGACAATAGCGAGCAGTGGACTGCTATACGGAGTCGAGGTGTGGGGGTGGAAAAGAAGAGAAAGGATAGAAAGGATGCAGGCAACATACACCAAAATGGCGATGGGACTAAGAAAAAACACACCGGACTATATCTGGAAAATGCAAGCAGGATGCCAGGGAATAGGAATAATCATGAAGAAAAGGGCGGCGGATTATATTGGTACCATCATGGGAATGGAAGAGGAGAGATGGCCCAAGAAATGCTTAAAGGAAGAGGCGAGAGGGATCATAAACGGAAACGCGACGAAATGGGGAAAAGAAATGGAAGAGGCCATGAATCAGGCGGGAGAGGGGCAAATAGAAGACACACTAAGAAGAAGTAACAAGAGGGAGTGGAGAACGAAGACAGGGAGAGCAGTGCAAAACTTGTCGGATCAAGAAACACAAAGAAATTGGGAAAAAATCGACAGATCAAGGTTTTGCGTTGAATATAAAGACAGGAAAACAGAAGTGGGGATGGAAGAGTATTGGAGAAAAGGAACAACGCGGGGGGAAATTAGAGAAACTTGGGCAAGGATGAGGTGTGGGAGTGTAGGGAAGGAGAAAGAAAAAGGATTCAAGGATACGAGATGCAGAGTGTGCAACAGGGACGAGGAAACACTGCAGCACATAGGGGAATGCGAGGAGGCAAAGGCGCAAATGGACGAAGAGGTGAAAAGGAAATATCAACGATGGGTGGAACAACAGGAGGGAGAAATAGCAGTGGCATGGAGCAGAGCTCTAAAAGGAAAGGAAATAGTGGAAGAACTCTGCAACATAGTCAGGGAATTTTATAAGATAGGAAAAAGGAAGGGAGAGGATACTGGAAGGGAAGTTTAGAGAGGAAAGTGGAGGAGAAATGTAAATAATAGAGATATGTCATAAAAGAAAACATATTGTAAAAAGAGAAACAGACGGGAGATTGTAAAAGCCCCAAGGGTGTACATGTGAAAGAATAAATACTATACTATATATATATATATATATATGTCAGATATCAAGAATATAGAGAGAGCCAGGAATTCCGTTCATGAATTAGAGAACAATGTCTATCTCACTGACTGCCGCAGTGACACGGCTTACACGATTTATTGGTGTCTCGATACAATAAAATATTCGGTACAAAGTATAATCACCGGATAGCAGTGCTAGTGAGGTGTGTTACACAGAGCCTTTTCGAAAATTAGTCCTTTCGACCCAATCACCCGAGAAGGAGTGACTTCGTGACCCGAAACGCATACGTCTCCCACTCCACTTCTTCTAGGCCTCTATGCAACACAACACACTCGTGGGTCATACACCACGCACTACCACCCAGGTAGGTTCTTCTCCGAACGCCTTGACGCCTTTTCGTCACTCGATGCCCACCACTTGACTCTCCATAAACATCGTCAAGAAATCGAAAGCGCTGTTGAAAAAGCCATTCCCATGGCGATGCGACATATATATATATATATATATATATATATACACGTTGGGACGTTGAATAAGTTCTCGCTGTTTTTCAACAGATGCCGTTACCGGAACTGCGTGCGTCTAGTTTAACAATAGAATTGTTATCTTATATATATATATCCCACGGCATCTGTTGGAAAACAGCAAGAACTTATTCAACACCCTAATAAAAATCAATTGAGAAGTAATACTAAAAATAAATAGTGGATAGCAATATGAAATTATTTTTAAATACCAACACTTATTTAATGTTAATAATAGGGGTGTGCGGGCAGCAGAATTGGTCAGGTCGGGTCGGGTCGAGTAATTAGACTATGATTCGGATCGAGTACCCGTGATCATACGGATATACTGGAACTTTATTGAGTATCCGAGTTTTTCGAGGACTCGTCTCACATCGGGTAGGGGAGACAGGGGTCAAAAGGAACAAATTTTAGTTAAGAGCTCGTATCGTGGTAACGGATGATTGTATAAAAATGGTTATTAGCCTAGTTAGAGGAAATTATTCTGGCTACAATTTAAAAAAAAACATGTACCTAACGTAATTATATAGTTAACAGCGCCGCTTTTTTTAAAGTCCTGTGTTACTTTTAACCCCGGTTTCGGGGCTCGTTGTAATATGGCTGAGGCAGGTTGTAACAGGAGGGGCATGTTTTAACAGCATTAAATAAATCTAGTTTTTAATTTAATTAAACTAATAAATATTGTTGTGAATTCTTCCTTTAAGTTAAGTATTGGTTATTCAGGCACATCAATAACATTTTCAACTTCAACGGTCTCCGCTGGAACACTTTTTATCGGTTTCTTCACGAATTTGAAAAGAGTGACGTGGCAAATGTTTTCACGAACGACTGATCTATATTTACGGTTTCGTTTCAAAACTTCTTTTGCAGCCAACTCATGTAACTCTTTCGAAGTAATGCCTCTTTCAGTACGTCTTTTATGTGTCCCAATACTGCAACATAGAACTTGTTTATAAGGTAGTAAAGTAACTGATGCCTGTGCGGTAAAGGAAAACATCTTATAGTAACAACCTTAGTACAATAATGCATAGAAACCGAGTAGGTATGCGCACGAAATGTCACGCTATTAAGAGGTAACAACACTGGAGAATTTTTAATTGGTTTAGGAGGCGCTTTGAATCATCTAGAATAAGAGGAAAAAAGTTTGGTACTTGTGAAACAAAGGTTTGCATGCCGGTGTGCGAGACGTCGACCGTTTTTCTCGTAACACAATTATGTCCAAATTACATGCAGCATAACTCCAACAACATTCATTCTTTTCACTCCAAATGTTGAGCACATTTTTTATATAACATTTCGAAGAGAAATACGTACGGGATTTTCCATGAATTCATTATAACATTAGTTATTAACATAATTTTCAAAGTCCCCTACGTATCTATTTAGCTATACTCATGTAAATTAATAGATAAAAAAATATCTTACTTTAAGTTTGCGTCAGTTTGCGTGCCGCAGAGCGTCTCAAATTCAACATGCCTCGCGAAAATGGCTCCAGCGTCACCATTTTGTATAACTTTTCCATAAACATTTTTTTGTTCACTTCAGGATATGGCTAAGAACACCCTTGAATATTATTATCCTCTCACTTGTCCTTCCATCAAAAAAATCACTTTATTTCAGACGTTTACAGTGGTGTAAGCCTTTAAAACGAAACTACAATAGCTCGGTATCCCGCTTATACTACTATGTATGAAACTGTTTTTCTATGCGTTATTTGTTTAAAACTAAAACCAAGAAACCTGGCTGCCATCGCTGCGGCGCAAGCATTAACAACTTACTTGTTACCCCGTCAGCTTGTTACTTTTAGCCCCATGCCTCCATTTATCACTTTTGTATTTTTATTTAATTATGTATTAGTTTTACGGTGACAAACTCAAGCTGATATCGCAGCTAATTAAACGCAGCATCGAATACAAAATATTAACTATGTTTAATAACTTTAATTAAACCACAAATCAAAAAGTTGCTATAGTAAAAGGTTCGTTTACCTGGTAAAATGGACCGCAATGACGTAACTTCTGCGTGCGGCTCCTGAGCGAGGACTAACCGTTATACGCGCGTCCGCTACTACTCAAAGAGTTGGAAAACTGTTAATATGTAGCTTAATGTTTATAGTTTGACAGCAACTCGCTTGTTATTTCTTACCCCTGTTCCTTGTAGCCCCTATCTCCCCTACTCGATAAGCCGTGTTGCCGGAACAAAATTTCAAATTTCGTTTCATAGTAGATAGCGCCATCAAAGCATACTAAAACAGATGAAATAGACTCCAGTTTTATGTTCTCTACCCTTCGTCGATAGGTTGGAGATCATAAAAATAGTTGATTTGATCATTTTAATATTTTTTGTGATGTCTATATTTACAACTTTTTCCGACGAACTTCTTTTAAGGTAGTACGAGCGCGCAATCTTGATTTCTATAGATGTTGTTCAAATTTTAACCACACTGTAAACAAATTCTGTATAAAAATGAATATGCAAGTGTAGGAAGTTTTTATGCGGATACCGCTTATGAAATTTCAGATACGATTTTGAAATTCCAAAGCAGGTTATTTTAAAAATGAAAGTGTAGTTCCGTAATATTAATATACTTGTGCGTTTGAAAAATAATGCACGTGTAATGAAATAATCACATCCAAGTATATTGAAATCAAGAACTATTTGCTGATATCAAAATACGAGTGTATATTAAATTCAAGAACCATTTGCTAATATCAATATACGGGTGTGTATGAAAATTACTGATCCTAAGTATTAAGTTTATTTTAGAAATTGATAATTGCAATACGTTTTTATGAAAAAATTATCAACTTAAGACCACTCAATTCATGTACTGTATGATGCTTTCGTAATACTTGTGTATATGTTTTTTCGCAGCGTTATCCCATAATTAATATTGAATACTTGAATAAAAAAATTAAATGCAATGAAATCACTACAGGTATGTATTTTTTTTCTTTATATATGTTATTCCTCAGAGGCACAGTGTCCTTCCCCTTTTACCATCCCCTCCTTTATTCCTTCCATCATTCACAAATCCTTCCAAAGTTCCCTCTACATTCTTCCTGAGCCCCTCCCCCCCAGAGTGTTGACCGCATCCACTCTTTCCTAATGCACTAATGTATTGCATTTGCACGAGGGCCCAGGGAAACTGCGGAAAACCTGGGCCGATACAGGCGGGTATATTCGGCTGAGTTTCAGTTGTATTACCATCAGAAACTCAGAAAAACTGCCTCCCACTCAGAGGTTGACGCGCAAACCAGTGCACGGGCAAGCGGTCACCGCTCCAAGTATTGGCAGCCTCCAATGCTGCTTAACTTCAGTGACCGCCGAGCCCGTACACCGACCGCGCGCCCATCTCTGTCCACTGCACGCATGTATTTGAAATTCATGTGATTTTGAGATATCGTCCGGGTCAATAATTATGAAAATCATGAAATGTTTTTTTCAATATTAATATACGAACACATTAAATTCAACTTAACTGTGATTTGTTTTTGACAAACAATTGTTATTCTCAGTGGCTTCTATCTTGGAAATTCCATGTTGCATCTATTAAATTCTATATCCACGTTAGAATTTCATGTTCCTGTTTTAAATTTACGGTACAAGTGTCTTAAATTCAATTTCATTTACTGAGTTCGTAAAATGCAATTCTTTTGTGCCTTACATGTAGTGTAAATTTAATATAATTTTCACATTGATTCATGTGATTTTCATCAGCGTTTATGATTTTTTTTTCAATTCCAGTTTCGCTCTTTTAAATAAATCTGTTGGGATCATGCATTGTACGTATCGTAAAATTCAGTTTTACATATATTATATTTTTCAGGCAGCTGTAAATAAATTTCAAACTTGTTTTGTATTTTCAATGCTCTGTTTTTTATAGTTGATTTATTATACATCTGTAGTAATTTTCAAAGGAAGACACGGCTTAATGCAATACATTTTCCACAAATTTACAAGCTTGTTTTTGAAATTCCATGTTGCGTCTATTAAATTCTATATCCACGTTAGAATTTCATGTTCCTGTTTCAAATTTACGGTACAAGTGTTTCAAATTTAATTTCATCTACTGAGTTCGTAAAATTCAATTCCTTCGTATCTTAAATGTATTGTAAATTTCATATCATTTTTTGCAGTGCAGACGTTGTTTATATCATTATGCATGTTTGAGTGAAATTTCAGAACAGTCGACGATTTGGATTGGGAAATAATGGATTTTAAAATTGCAACTTTTAACACTGCAGGGTCTGCATTGAAATTTAGACAGAATAATTTTCCGTAAAAAATATTTGTCCCCTATAATAAGAAGACATATGGCAACACCGCATCGTCCCACGTATCCAATCACGTGAGTTTGCGCGGCATATCTAAAATAATACTGCAACACAAATTTTTATTTGGAAGTAATTTTTAATTGAACAAAGTTTTCAATTGGTTATGAATGAACCAACTCTTTTATTTCTTAATGAATATAACATAAACAATATAAAATATTAATATTTATAGTGCAAATATTTTTTATGACAAAATTTTTAAATTTCGGAAAACGATAACTATTTTTTTCCCGAAATATTGAAGTGAATTGACACCCTTCTGCCGTATTGCCATATTTCTTCTTCTTATAGGGGACAAATATTTTTTACGGAAAATCATTCTGTCTAAAGTTCAATGCAGACCCTGCTTATTAAAAGTTGCAATTTTAAAACCCATTATCTCCCAATCTAAATAGTCGATTGTTCTGAAATTTCACTTAATCATGCATAATGATATGAACATTGTCTGGTTAAAATTTGAACAAAATCTATAGAAATCATGATTGCGCGCTCGTACTACCTTAAGGCACTCGCATTTAAGGAAATACCGAGATATTTGAATGTCGAATTTTCATCAATTCTTTGTCGTGCTAACTGGTAATTTTGACGATTATTTGTTCTTAATAAAGTTTTTGTCATTTTTTATTTTTTCTCCAGAAAAAACTTATTTTCCAAATGCTTATATTTCTGAAACTAATCAAGATATTTTCAATTTTAAAACGTCAAATGCAAGCTTCATTCTTCTCGCTTCGAATAAACGCAGCACGTTGAAATTTACCCACTGGGTAAGTTTTTCTAAATTTTCCTCTGCCAACTGGTCTTTTTGGGTTTTTTTCTCTACAACCCACGTTAAAAAATTCAAAACTTTAAAGCGTTTTTCAGAACAGTAGATATTTATCGTAATTTTTTTCCTTTCGCACAATTTTTAGTGATGCCAAAACGCAACTTTTCCTCGCTATTACAATACGATCCGCCAAAATTGACCTTTTTCACTCCGCCTAACACGATACAGCTCCACCGTTTTTCTCACCATGGTCAGAAATTCGATTTCGATCGAAATTTCTAGACAGAGTTATGGTGAGAACGCGCTCTGTTAAAACGTAGTGACATTAAACAATTTTATTAAATTGTTTGAACAAATGAGTTTATGATACATTCATCTTTTGAACGACGCGTATCGTCGCTGAATTTCGATTTCATCTAAATTCTCTAGCGATCTCGATCGCTAGAGACTCGCTTTATAGAAGACCAGTAAAAAAAACGATTTTAAATTGTTTAAAGAAATAGGCTTCAGCAGTAGGTATATTCTCGATGCCGTTTATTTTCGATGAATTCAGTAGCAGCCAAATTCTCGAGCGAACGAGATCGCTGGAGACTCACTCGCTAAAAGAGTGGTGAAATTTATTGTTTAAACAATTAACAGCTTGGCATTTTCTCTTTCCTTCGACTTTTGTCTTCGGAAGGTTCTATAAGGATCGAATCCTTTAGTAATGGAAATCGCTAGAGACTCGCTCTATAGGAGAGCGGTAAAATAATGCGATTTTAAATTGTTCAAACAAATAGGCTGGAGCAGTATGTACATTCTCGATACCGTTTATCTTTGATTATTTCGATTTCGGCCAAATTCTAGAGCGAACGAGATCGCTGGAGACTCTCTCGCTAAAAACGTGGTGAAATTTATTGTTCAAACAATTAACAATTCTCGCGAGACTCGCTTTCCATATAAGCGGTGGAATGTTGCGATTTTAAACTGTTTGAACAAATAGGCTCGACTTGAATACTTTTTTCGACGACGGGGCCCTCCAGCCCGGTGAGCCGGCGGCCCCTCCAGAAAAAAATAAATCCGAAATAGTTTAAGTCAAATAATCGCATAATTTCATTTGTGTCACCCAAGCAAACAGGAGGAAACCATTTGATAAAACTTCAACTATTTTCTTTGTCGTATTTTCTATAAAAAATAGTTACTTCACAACGTACATAAAATAGATTTTCGAATTCCGCAATTGAGTGAACGGTGAAATATTATATTTGCCGGTCAATCCATAATGAAAAGAATACTGGAAGATCAACAATTACTAGCTGGAAGATCAACAAGCCTTAGAAACTGGACCGATGGTCATGAAGCAATACTGACAAAATACTTCAATTAAGGCGGGATACACATTTAAACGGGAAAAATTAAGCATTTTTGAGGGAGTTTTTAAATTAAGGAATATTTATTCTACATTTATCAAGCTGTAGGTATACTTTAATTGTATATTTAAGTATACAAAACGATTTTGTAAAGTTCATTTATGATTAAAATGAGGCAGCTGTGGCAGAGTGTTACAGCAAGGTTGCCGTGGGCGTTGCGAATCAGCGTGCAGTCTAGCTTCTCATAGACTTTGATTTTCAAAAAATACAAACATTTTTGGGTTAGAATATATATAGTTTCTATTTGACAGTCATTAAAATGAAGAAAGTGCAAATTTAAGAGAATGGCAGGCATTTACAGAGAAAAATCAACATTTTACGCAAAATTTTTATAAAATTTTGAATAAAAAAGTCTTATTTTCCCCCAATTTCTCAAAAACAATTCTCGTCAAGTAGGAGGTAGCAATATTATCAATATTTCTGCGAAGTTTTAACTCAATCGGCTTAATAATTTTTGAATAATCCTGCACACACATTTCGAAGAGACAGTTTTGAGAAAAACGCGTCTAAAGTTTACATAGAATTTGAATTTGTGGTAACTGATTACTTAAGTAATCTGTTACAAAGTAATTAAATTATTAATTACAGTAGTAATTTTAATTGTTAGTTATTCATTGAATTATTTTATGCCCATCTCTGCCTGCCCCTCTGCGGTTTCGCTTCTACCTGCGGCACGCGCTCCGAATCCGAGCGGTGAAGCACAGCGTTGACGGGCTGTAACGTATGGACTTTTTTGCGAATTTTGCTTTCAAACTTTAGGAAAATATTCTACATGTTAGACTTGGACTTCCGAGGTACAAGGAAAAGATAAATAATCATTTACCCGAGTGTGGTTTAAGACAGTGTGTGGTAATACTTTTATTAAGTTTTGCCCGTAGGCCTTCGAACGATTATCTTCCTCTTTTGACCGAGGCCGGGGACAGACTGCATTCCAAATCTCGCTCAGTCTCCCAACTTGCGATCCATCACGTGGTCAACGATATGCATACTATCTTACACACCAATATGTATAGTATATTACACGATATAGTACAAATACATATATATATATATATATATAGTTCTATCGTTAAAAAAAAGAAAGAATTCCAATCAATTCAAATATCTGGAAAATACTTTTCCCTCCTCAATACGAATTTGAAACTATAGACGTATAGTTTCTCTAGACATATTTGATATTCACTTCTCTTTAAAAGGAGTCTAAACGAAAAAAGAGTTTTCTCCCTTTTAAAAGGATATGAAATCCCTTTTAAAAACTTTTGAAGTGGGAAAAAGAACGCCAAGTAGTAAAAAAAAATTCTCCCGAAAAGATTATCGCTTGTTTTACTATATTCAAAATTCTTATTAATCTCATAATATTTTAATTTATACAATTGTTTTATTATATTTTTCAAATGTACAGAAATAGTGAATTCACTTTTTACAAAATAACCAAGCAAGTTTACTAGAAATGTTGTAAACAAAATTGTTAAACCTTAGGAATAATATTTTTCGAAATATTTCATTTGTATTAAAAAAATCATATTACTGTTATAACAAAAAATTGATATCATCATTATATAAAAGTACAACGTAAGTACCTCACAAAAACACTGGAAATGCTGTGCAACGTTAAGGCGTTACCCCCACTTGTAGCGCAAAAAAAGGCCATTTTCATGATTTTTTTTAAAGAAAACTACAAAACTTTTTTAATCGATCAATATTGAGACGTATAGGTACGTCTCAGGTGCGAGCGCTCCCGAAACGCGAAGGCCAACAATGTTATTGCGGGCGGTCACTGCCTTCGTGCGATCCTCGATCTCTCGGTGGGCATATTGAAAATCGAAAAGAGTCAAGTGGGGGGAAAAAGATTCGAGAAAATTCGACGAATGACCAAGACACTTGGGAAGGGGAATAACAACGCGGCAAAAGAGGAGTATAAAAGAGCCGTTCTGGGGCCACAAAAGGGTCTTCTGATTTCGACCGTCGAGCCCTGACGCAAGTAGCGAAAGAAGGTATCGGTACGAGCTGCAAAGCGAGGAAGATATCGGAGTAAGGAAAGCGTCTGGGGAAAGAGGAAGGAAAAGGAGCGAAATAAAAGAGACATTATTCGTTGACAATTCACTGCTCATTGCGGCATTAATAGTGAAAAGGCAGCGTTCAATAATCCCGATTAAGGAACGTGTGATTAGGCGCAAGTAGCGAAAGGGAGTCCTAACGGATACCCGATTAAGGAACGTGCCAATTAACGCAAGTAGCGAAAGGGCGAGGTGAATGCGCCCGATTAACGAAAATGCTGCAATAAAGAGGGAAATGAAGACGGAGGTCTCATAGAATAATAAAAAGAAAAGAGATAGAAAAGAAGTAGAGAATTTAAAATCGCGAGGATTCAACACAAATCCAGCTGACGAGAGTCAGAAACGTCGGAGCAAGGAAAGAAAGAGAGGGATATAACTGCCGGCTCGCACCGAGAGATAGAGAGAGAGAAACAAACAACACATGGGCAGTGGCCGCGGCAGGTCTATCCGTCGAATGTGACAGATCCGCGCGCGAAACACACATGCGAAAACACACAAATACAAAGACACATTTAAACACTGCGGCTCACTACACTCAAACACACACACGTCACACATATACAAATACACGAAGCGAAGATACACACACAAACACACATGTAACCACGGCGGCGAACGCACCAGATTAAAGGAGACACGTACACGACACACACACACTGAAGATAATTAAAACCGAAACCGGGAAAAATTCGCGAGCGACACAAACAAACATACACACACACACATACAATACCCATCTGCGAGCGACACAAAAAAAACACACACTCTAACATACACTAGCTACCGGCGACGAGGCGATGACACACACACACACACACACACACACACACACACACACACACACACACACACACACACACACACACACACACACACAATCAAACAGATGTGTACACAAAAACATGCAGCGTGAGTTGAGCGAAACTCGACACATACACACACACAAATAAGCAGAATATCGGGCAAGCGAAGCGACCAGCGACGAATTTTAAATGTACAGGTGCATTCACAACAGATTGTACAAACGTTAAGAAGAAATTGAGCAATAAATCTACAATTATTATTTGCGAAAAAGGTCTCTACTAATTTGCTCCCTAATCGAGTCCCGAACCCAAATAAATTTAATGTACATTACTACCTCTCTAAGAGAGCCCTCGCTAAGAGAGAATTTCCCCGCCGTTCCGCTTGAGCGCATTTTATGGCTTCCCCCACCTAGCTCGAGCTGTCCAGTGTACCCGAGGCCTCTCGAGTTTGTCGCGGACAACTCCATGGATGGTGGGGGAAGGCTTCGGCGACGAATTTCTCGAGAATTTCTTCCCCTAACCGCCCTAGACCGCTCTCTTAGAGAGGTAGTACTGTAATTAGGGGTTACCCGTTACAATATACCATCTTAAAGAACACATCTTGAAGAACTTTCAGTATTTTTTTTATTGAAAAATATTACATTGTTTAGTGGAAAATAGCCGTCAATGAAATAATGTTTTTATACACACGGTTTGCGGTGACCAACATCACGACGAAGTGGATCATCTGAAGAAAAAAAATGCGGATGGATTTAGTCAAATATAAGTATAAACTAGTCTTTAATCGAAGGATTTTAAAAAATATTCATTTTTCACAAAATGGCGGACAGTCAAAGTTAATGGTTCGATTTTAACGAAAAAAAAAACGAACGATTAAAGACTACATTTTTATGTATTAAATGAGCCTGTAAAATTTCAAGCAGATCGGTTCATTAGTGTTCGAGTAATCTTGGTCACCGACTTCAGAAATGCCATTTTGAGAAAAACGCGTTTAAAGTTTCAATTTCAGTTTACACGAAGAAAATATTTTTTTTTGTAAACTTACATAGAGTCATCTATTCTGGGCCCATACAGAAGTTCTTCCGCCGACGATGCCGCTTGCAAAACGGAAATTTGGTGTTGCCTTCGTAACATTCTTCCTTCACGAGTGCTCTCGGCCGCACGTCTCTCTGCCAGTGCAATCCGTGCTTCGTCCATTTTATCAGCGTATTCGTGTGCGTTGTGTCCACAGCTCACTGCGATTGAGTTCAAATAAAATAATAATGATTTTGAACCTTCGTTGAATAGTCCAACGGCAATATAAGCTGCTAAATTTACAACGATTGCTCCACCCGAGACAATTTTTGGGCTGATTTTCCAAATAAGTTGGTTGAAGCTTTCGTTGTTATTTTGATTGAAGCCACCGACGCATCTTTCGAGTAAAGTTTCCTTACTCAGATCGTTGTATATAGGTCTGATGGCATCCAATACATTTGATGGAAGTGGTTTGTAATCGGGTTGGAAAGCCTCGTTTCTCGCCTGAGCTCGTTGATACGAACACCACGATTCTTCACCGGTTGGACATCTCTCATGGTGTGGATTTGCATCGGTTGAACTGTAATGATCGAGGGTCGCCCATATTGCCTCATGCATGCGTCGAATAGCAAGTCCATAGTACACAGTGAGCTTGTCAATAAATTTTCCTGTCAGCTGTCCTTTACCACCAAGGTTTTTTTTTTTTTTTTTAACTAAATTACGAAGGCGGGATCCCATACGCTTTTGGACGTGACCGATGCATTCTTTTTTTATAACTTCTACGTCGTCATAAGGATGAGAATTTACTAGCCCAGTGTACGTTTTTGAATCTCCGTCTCCAATATAGTAACGGTACAGGACATTATATTTTTCTATTGAACGCTCGAAGATTTCGATAATGGAGTCCACGTCCATTTTTCCCGAGGAGCCTTCGTGATTTGCACTGCAGTTATCTTCGTGTGTTTCGTACCATTCTTCGTATTCCGCATCATTTAGCTTATATTTCCACGATTCACACATTTTACAATACGCACTTTTTACCACAAGATCAAGTACTTTTCCATTGTAGTAGCCTATGACTGATGTGACTCCGAACAATGACGTATATCCTCGCTTCCTCCAGGATCCATCTTCGGAAACTGTTAATTGAGGAGTTGCATCGCCTTCTGCATTAGGCGTATCTTCAATTTCTTCTCGTATAGCTTTTTTAAATATTACATCTGCACATGTTTTCACAGACTCATAAATACTTTTCAAAATTATTGAATATGTAGTCTCGGTAAGAAACCTTGGCATGTCCATAAGTCCGCAAAATGTTTGTGCTCCAGCTAATCCTATGCCGAGAACTCGCATGGTGAATATAAATCGACGATTTATTTCATACGAATGTTCCAAAAAAGGAGAGGATGGTATCAAATTATCTGCACATGAGTCACATTTCACAACGATTTTGAAGCCTAGTCCTCTTGCACTTGCCGTTTCAAATGTAATATTTCCATGACACGTTTTGCACTTCACTAAATTTGAAATAGCAGCAAACACAACCCAAAAGTTCAAAATCCGATATTCAATATTAGGACTTTGATTCACAGTTATTATCAATATTATTTTTCAGTTTCTTCGCAGACGTGCTGAAACTTTCAGTTTCCGTTTCGGCCAGGTTGGGGTTAAAAACACCCTTCCTTTTTTTGGTCGAGATTTCCGTAAATTATCACTGCTTCTTGTTTGTCGCGACCCTTTTTTTCGATCCATTTTTGAATGTAAAATGAATAAAAACTGCGCTTATATTATGAACGGCGGAATATACGTCTTATATAGTCGAACTTTCGAGCTACACTGACGAGTTTAGACCGTAACAGACAACGAAAATACGTTTTTATAAATTCCAGTCTATTATATGAACGTTGTGAATGCCAGGTATACGACCCTTTTCATCGAACAATGCATTGAAGGTCGGAGGGAGGGTCGAGCGTGCCAGACGGCAGACTAGCCGGTCGTTTACACACCGGATTCTTCTCTTTCAACGCTCATATCTCAGTCAATTTTGTTCGGATCGACTTGAAATTTTCAGGACATATTCTCAGATACTTATACTTCAAAAAAATGCAATAAAAAAATCGATTTTTTCAAAATCGCAAGTGGGGGTAACCCCTTAACAACTTGGCATGCATGGTTAAGAGAACAAGCTCATCGAAGGGTTTCGTCTTCTCAACTACTCAACGCGCAGGTTGAAAAACATAAACTGCCGAAACTTAATATACAAGTGGAAATCAAATTCATGAACCCGCGGAGTACGAATCAAATCTGTGATGTACCCGTAAACTTTACGACACATGAAATCTTACTTTATTTGCATTATTTAAAAAGGTGAATAAAAGTATACATTTTTTACTCTATCATGCAAGTACACACCATTTTGTATTTGTATTGTACATACATATTGTATTTTAAATATATATATATATATATATATATATATATATTCGTTGTGTCGTTGTGCGATATAGTAGAACATATATACTTTGATATAACGTTTAAATAATGCAAATAAAGTCAGTTTTTAAGTATCGTATCGTCTAGGGGTACATCATTGATTTGATTCGTACTTCATGGGTTAGTGTGATAGAGTAGAAAATTCATATATATATGTATATTGTCACAAAACTTATTTATGCAGGCGGAAGGAACGGCAAATTCTGTATCTTCCCTGGCTTTTTTCTTAAGGGGAGGTACCTGAGTAAACGGCGAGAAAAACAGGTAAGCTTCGGGAGTTTTTATCTAAAAAACTAATGTTTCGACTGAATCCGGGTTTTTTTATTGGAAAATATGTACATTGTGTACATATACATCGTACATATGTACAAAACATTGAGGTATGTTTAGGAATTTTTTAAAATACATCCATTGACTGGAAGCGATTCAAACGCGATTATCTCGAAACATATTTTTCAAAGTCGGTGCCAAATGTATCTCGAAAACGGCTTGTCCGAATTTGTCCAAATTTGGATACAATATTCTTCGATAGTTTTTCTCGTTCGCCACGTGGATTTTTTTGAAATTTTCTTTTTTGACGGGATTGCGACCGTTTTAATTTAACATTCTTTTTTAGTTCACCGACGATTTTGGATTGCATACACATTGCATAAAAAAGCAATGGTTCAATCAAATGAAAAAACCCCTACGTAGCGAACGAGAAAAACCATCGAAGAAGTTTTGTATCCAAATTTGTACCAAAACGGACAAGCCGTTTTCGAGATACATCTGGCACCGACATTGAAAACTATGTTTTGAGATAAACGCATTTGAATCGCTTCCAGTCATCGAATTTATTTTAAAAAATTCCTAAACTTGCCTCAATGGACATATTTTCCAATTAAAAAAACCCGGATCCAATCGAAACATTAGTTTTTGAGAGAAAAATTCCCGAAGTTTACCTGTTTTTCTGGCCGTTTACTCGGGTACCTCCCGTTAAACATGCGCGCCAAATTATTAACGTTTGACAGCATTTCCAGTGTCCTTGTGTGGTACTTGTGTTGTACGTTTATACAATGATGATACCAATTTTTTGTTATGACAGTAATATGATTTCATAATCATAACAATAATTTCTCAGTTCCGTGGTAGGATTTTTTCAGCAGATATAACTATGGTACTGAAAAATGAACGGAAGGTTTCCATAAAAGTAATGTGATTAGCCCACGAAATGCGTCTCTATACCGATTTTTTTCGAAACAACGGGACTGCGGATCGTATCCAAACTGCATAGGATCATCAACAGCGGGGTTATATTCTTCCATGGAAAATTTTAGTTCGATGCTAGTATTTTGACCGAACCCCATAACAACCTTAAGGCGGGATGTACATTTCGACGGGAAAGAATTAAGCAATTTTAAGGGATTTTTTTAACTAAGAAATAATTATTCTACAGTTATCAAACTTTAGGTATACTTTAATAGTATATTTAAATATACAAAGCAATTTTTTTAAATTCATTTCTCATCAAAATGGCGGAACTGTGGCAGACTGTTACAGCAAGGTTGCCGCGGGAGTTACGAGTCGACGTGCAGTCTAGCTTGTCGTAGATATTGATTTGCAAAAAAATGTAAACATTTTTTCCGTCAGAACATGTATAGTTTCTATGTGAAGAAAATTAAAATGAAAAAATCAGATTTAAGATAATGCCTCGCATTTACAAACAGAAACCAACATTTCACGCAAAATTTCTGTAAAATGTAGATAAAAAATGTCGTTTTTTTCAAATTTTTCAAAAACAATTCTCGTCAAGTAGAAGGTAGCAATATTTTCAATATGTCTACCAAGTTTCAACTTAACCGGTTCAATAGTTTTTTAGTAATTCTGCACGCCCATTTCGATAATGTAGTTTTAAGAAAAACGCTTTTAAGGTAGAACAAGCGCTTGCTCTCGGTTGCTATAGATTTTGTTCAAATTTTAACCAGACATTGTTCATATCATTATGCATGTTTGAGTGAAATTTCAGAACAGTCAACTATTTAGATTGGGAGATAATGGGTTTTGAAATTGCAACTTGCAACACTGCAGGGTCTGCATTTACCGAAAGTCTGGTTACATAATTCGTCGTACCATTCTATGGTGTTTATAAATTTTGAAAAAAAATCATGTTTAGATAGCAAACTAGTGAGGGAACGAGTGAAAAAAGTTTGGATTGTCTTTACTATTCAGTTTTGTTAATAACGTTCAGTAAAGACAGAGTAATTCTCGGTAAAAAATATTTGCTCCCTATAGTATGAAGACATATGGCAACACCGCAGAACAGTTTTGTTCAATATTTCGAGAAAAAAAATAATTATCGTATTCTCAAAGTTCAACATATTTGTCATAAAAAAATATTTGCGTTATAAATATTAATATTTTCTATTGTTTATGTTATCTAAATTAACAAATATAAATGTTGGTTAGTTCATTACTAATTAAAAACTTTCATTGATTAAAAATTACTCCCAAATCAAAGTTTGTGTTGCAGTATTATTTTAAATATGCCGCGCAAACTTACGTCTTTAGATGAGTGGAACGATGTGTTGTTGCCATATGTCTTCTTATTATAGGGGACGAATATTTTTTACGGAAAATTACTCTGTCTAAATTGCAATGCGGACCCTGCAGTGCTAAAATTTGCGATGTTAATACTCATTATCTCTCAATCTAAATAGTCGACTGTTCTGAAATTTCACTGAAACATGCATAATGATATGAACAATATCTGGTTCAAGTTTGAACAAAATGTATAGAAATCAAGAGCGCGCGCTCGTTCTACCTTATAGTTAACGCCCGCTCTGAATCCGAGCGGTGAGGCACAGGGCTGTAACGTTTGAAGTAGTTCGAATTTTGCTTTGAAACTTTGGGAAAGTATTCTACGTATATAGTTCTATCGTTTGAAGAGAAAAAAATCAAATCGATTTTTTTATCGTGCTAAATGTATATCTCGCCTTAAAGGAACAGTCGAAAGTTGAAACTCACCCGTCTTCCGCATTTTTTTTTACTATACTTGCATTTACATCAACAGCGTTTTTAAACTTTCAACGTTGTCGATATCATTATATTTCGATATTATAATTCAGTGGTCAGAAAAAGCAATATTAATAGTATTGGGATGTTGAGTAAGTTATCGCTCTTTATTGCGTCAAGATGAATGATTTATTTTTAAAAAATCACTCCTATTGCTTTCAAACGTTTCGAAAATGTTGTGTGATGAACTCCTAATGATTCTGCAAGTTTAGCTAGCGTCTGACATGAGTCTCGATGAAGTAATGCCTCCAATTCATTACATCAAAATCATTTTGTTTTGAAGCGTCTAAATTAATCTCTACATGTTGTTTCCGACAGAGCATGGGCGCCAGTGCTGGATTTACCAATACGCCGTATAGGCAGTTGTCTACGGGCGGTAGACTCTAGGGGGCGGCGAATTTTAGAGGCACCTAAAAAGGCCTAGTTAACTACAAGAGATTGAGGTTGGAGGGGTGTCACATAGTCAAGTGGCCTATACTTAAGAAACATATAAATCCGGCACTGATGGTAGCCGTAAGTCCCAACAACAATTCTGTGTCGTTCAGCTGCAGATATTTTTTGAATAAAGTTGGGCAGTAAAATTGCCCGTAAATAGTCTTTTTTGGACTAAATTTGACATGTTTAACAGTATGAAAAAAAGTTGTTTACACTTCGGTGACGTGACACACTGAATTTCAAGCTTGCTTATAGTATCTCTTTATAGATGCGTTATCATCTTAAACTACACGCACGGAGTTCCGGTAGCGCATCTGTTGGAAAACAGTGAGAACTTATTCAACGTCCTAATAGTAATTAATTGAGAAGTAGCATGCGAGAAATAAATAGTGGATAGTAGGGGTGTACGGGTACTCGATTTAATCGGGTATTCGGTGTTCGGGTGGGGTCGGGTAGCCGACGGGTTACGTTTTTGCATTACTCGTCACTATCGGGTACCCGAATTTGGATATCGGGTACTCTCTAATTTCGGGTACTCATAAACGTCGCACTGTAAAAACAAACGCGTTGTTTCAAGACATTTCACGCGTGTAATCGTGTCGCCGTTTTCAACACGGCAACTCATGTGTTGATGTCGTAACGACACATTTTACGCGTGTTCTGTCAATACACTTCAAGCGTGTTTTAGCAAGTTCAAACCGTGTTGTTCCGATACACTTTAGGCGTGTAAACGCTTGTCGCCAATTTCAACATGTTTAAAATATGTTAATGGCTAAATCAACACACTTTTTATGTGTACTTGTGGACGCTCGGGAATAACGTGCAAGACGTCACGTAGGCATACGTTTGAAAACAAGCGCGTTGTTTCAAGACGTTTCACGTGTATAATCGTGTCGCCGTTTTCAACACGGCAACTTATATATAAATAAATAAGGGTTTCTCCATTACTGCAGTAACGGAGAAACCTTTTTTTATTTATTTTTAAACGTATGCCTACGTGACGTCTTGTACGTTATTTCCAAGCATCCACAAGTACACATCAAAAAGTGTGTTGATTTAGCCATCAACATATTTTAAACATGTTGAAGTTAGCGACAAGCGTTTTCACGCCTAAAGTGTATCGAAACAACACGCTTTGAACTTGCTAAAACACGCTTAAAGCGTATTGACAGAACACGCGTAAAATGTGTCGTTACATCAACACATGAGTCTTGAGGCGTGTTGAAAACGGCGACACGATTACCCACGTGAAACATCTTGAAACAATGAGTTTGTTTTTACAGTGCGAGTACTCGTGAACTTCGGGCATTCGTAAACTTCGAGTATTCGTTAACGACTCGGCGATCCGTATCTATTATTTATATTTATTATTTATCTAGGTGTATCATTCAAATAATGCGAAAACGAATAAATGATAATACTGTAAAAATCTTTTTTCGTCTCACTTTTCTATGCGAGTGCGTGCGTGCGTGTGCGTGTGTGTGTGTGCATGTGTGTGTGTGCGTGTGTGCGTGCGTGTGCGTGTGCGTGTGTGCATGTGTGCGTGCGCGTGTGTGCGTGCGTGTGCGTGCGTGTGCGTGTGTGTGTGTGTGTGTGTGTGTGTGTGTGTGTGTGTGTGCGTGCGTGCGTGTGTGTGTGTGTGCGTGCGTGCGTGCGTGCGTGCGTAGGGCGGAGTGAAAAGGGTCAATTTTGGCGGATCGTATCGTAATAGCGCGGGAAAGTTGTGTCTTGGCATCACTGAAAAGTGTGCGAAAGAAAAAAATATACAATAAATATCTTCTATTCTGGTAAACGCCTTAAAATTTTCAATTTTTTAACGTGGGGTTTAAATGGAGAAAAACTTCAGAAAACTCAGCGAGTGGGTCAATTGCAACTCCCTGCGTTTATTCGAAGCGAGAAAAATGTACCTTCCATTTGACGTTTTAAAATTGAAAATATCTTGATTAGTTTTAGAGATATGAGCGTTTGAAAACCAAGTTTCATCTGGGAAAAAAATTAAAAATAACTAAAAATAGAATTAAGAACAAAGAATCGCCGAAATTACCAGTTAGCACTAGAAATAATTAATGAAAATTGGACGAAGAATCTTGCTCTTATTCAGTTTTTCGACATTCAAATGTCTTGATATTTCGTGAAATGCGAGTGCCTTGAAAGAAGTTTGCCGGAAAAAATTGTAAATATACCCATAATAAAAATATTGAAATGATTAAATCAATTACTTTTATTTCTCATGATCTCCAACCAATCGGCGAAGGATAAAGAACATATAGCTGGAGTCTATTTCCTCCGCTTTAGTACGTTTTCGTGTCGCCATGTATATTGCTCCGGCAACACGATTTATCGGGTACCCGATGTGAGACGAGTACTCGAAAAACTCGGGTACTCGATAAAGCTCGAGTATACCCGTCCGATCACGGGTACTTGATCCGAATCATAGCCTATTAAATACCCGACCCGACCCGAACCGAACAATTCTGCTACCCGCACCCCCTACAATACACACAACCATCGCCTATCGGGCCTCGGCTCTCCGGCATAGCCACGGTCTTACATACAGGACTGGAAACTCTTATACCCGTATTCATAGTCTCTCCTTATCTCAAGGATAAAGGACACCTTAATGAAGGCTTCCTTGAATCTCAGAGGCGTCCTTGTTTCAAATTCACAACTCGGCTCTCCCTTCCAGAAGGAAGACATATTTAGGGATATGTGATTGCTTATGGTGGTAAAACCTCTGATAGAAGCGCAACTCGGCTTTATTTGAAACTAACTCAAACCGCTTGGCTCTCGATTGTCAAGCAGCCATCGAAATCTATTCACAATTTCCTCAAAATTATCATTAAATTCATTATCAGAATTGTGGAAAAAATGGTTGTTCATGATGCCGCGTAATTATATGCAAAACTTCTGTGCAAATTTCCACGTGGTTTTAATTATTTATTGAGGTTACGTCGTACACTGATACACTCCGGTATGTTTTACGTCATTCCAATTGCTTATTTCGATTACGCCGTGAATTGTGATACGCCTCGAAACTTTTTACGAGTTCCAACAGTTTTTTTTTTGTTTAAACTCCGTTCACTGCGATACGTTTGAAAACTTTTTACGTGCTCCACTTTTAACTGTTTTTGAGGTTAACCTGTAGACTGGTTTGTGATACAGGTAAAAACTGCATAGACGCCAAGCGCAAGCGCAAGCGTTAGTCATATGAAACGAAACAGCTAATCACAGTGCCGAAGGTTTCCTCAAGGAAGCTCGAGACCTGCCTTGAAAGAAGGCTCCTTGTTCTGTCAAGGAAGGTCTATGAAATGAGAAACAAGGAATCCTTGTTCCTTAAGGACGACTATGAATACGGGTATAATGCTGGCAGCCGCCATCAGATGTATAGGTTAGCGTGGCAAATTTCGGTCGCAGCGCCGCCACTAGTTGTCGCTGCGGTTCCGAAACCCGGACATACATAATCTCAATACGGCGAGCAACAGAGTGAGCGGTTGAAAACGTGTGTCGTTGAGTCGCTGATAACTGTTGTGTTTTTCTGCGTTTTGGACACAGTACGTTTTCGATAAATTGAAAGCACATTTTTTCAAAATGATGATGCGGTGCGCCGTACGGCGCATGAAGGGGTAACATAAACAAATTTGAAATGATTCATTCTGTTTACCTCGATATGAAAGCAAATGCACGTACAAGAATAACAAATATCAGAATTTTCTGCATTTGTATTTTTATCAAATTGCATAAAAAATACGGGAATGAGGGATGGAACAAACAAATTGAGACAAGTGGCATTACGTTTAAAATCGTATGTATATGCTTATCACGCTCGCTTGGCTTTAGAAAGTTTGTTTGTTTGATTACGATTGGGATCATATATTGTAACGAACATAAAGGTCGGACGGAGATAGAGGGATAGAAGTATGGCCGACTGGTGCTGTTCTGTCTGTCCCACGGTCTTACATACAGGTCTGAAAACTCCGGCGTTTTTGCATGGTGGAAAGTGTCATCGTTAGTGAGGCAAAAACGTAGTTGCTCATTTATCCACTGGCAGCGCTGTCAAGTAAAAGTAGTCTTGTAGATATAGATATACAGCAATGGAACAAGAACCTCCTGACAGCCAGTACTCGTATTCATAACGTTTCTAGAATTCTAACTACCTGAAACGCTCCGGTAGAACCGCATAGTGTGGAACCGGCCAACGAAACCAAAAACTGCAAAAACCATGTTTTGTAAATAACAAACTCGCCAAACAAACAAATCAATAAAAACGGTGCCTTTCAAACATACACAATGCCTTCATTTCTTTTTTTTATTCCTCTTCCATTATATATTTATTTTCAGGTTCTTATTAACACCATTAAAAAAGCAAAAGCAAAAATAAAAGTTGTAGAAACAAACAAGCAATGCAATGTACTAAGCATGAACATAAATTATAAGGCACAAAAATTTAGACCGCACAAATTTGTTCATATCCCATCGACTCAAACGGCAAAAAACCATATAAAAATATTACAGAAGTTTGAACATACGAGAAATACAATCTACTGGCATAATAATTCTCATTCTGCCCGGGGGTTCAGGAGTGAACTAATACTCAATCATTTTCCGTTTATATAGCTTTTACAAATATTGGGTCTGTTCGTTTTGGGTACATTTTTTTACACTTCTTACGCCTTCTAAGGACTTTCTATTAGTGTATCTATTAAAATTGTAGAAAGTGTAGCTAAACCGAACCGACTATGGTTATTTCGAAAAATCTGCGCCTTTGCACAGCTGTTCGGACCTGCGTTTAATTGGCTAACTTCTACATAGCAGCTCTTCGGGTGGCAGAAGCGAGAACTGCCTGTTTGCCTCATTATCTGAGTCATTCCCCACCCTAGGAGTTTCCAGAGCTGTATGTAAGACCTTGGTCTGTCTCCCCCCGGCCGCGCCACGACAGCGGGTATTGTGATCGCAACGAACCTAGTGGCGACTAGTAAACTACCAACCAGGGTGACTAGAGAGAAGGAGTGGACACACAGTGCTTACGAAACGTCCGTAAAAACGCAGCAAACAAGGAGGCGCTGCGATCGTCTGTGTCCGATCGGATAGCTCCGCCACTAGCCTCGTACTCTTGGCGTGCTCTCGGTTGCTGTTCACAGCACCATGGAGCCTAGATACCAGGAGGTTCAGCGGCAATGCAAAGGCGCTGAAAAAAACGTCCCCGAAAATGTCCCGAAGTGATGGCGCTGGGGTGCAGCGCGACCGACATATATAGTAATATATTGGTCAACGAGGTGAAAGTGATCGGATAAGTTTCTAACCTCACGACAGACCGATCGTGACATCAAACGTCGAAATATCCGCCGATTCATAATTTCCTCATGACGGTTCGGAAAAAAAAAACGCAAAAGCGAGAAACGATCTCAAACTCAAAATGGCGGCGATACAGCCCATCTAGAAAAACGTGTTTTTTTTACATATAGCTTCACGGGAGAACGGTTTTCTCGTAAAATATAAGACCTGAAATAGAAACAAAAAAAAATGATAATTCATATATTTCTAGCTATGAGACTACCTAGAAATTTGCTTTCAGATTTGCAAAAACAGCGCATTTTGAAGGAAATAAATCGATTTTTTGCCAAAAAAGCAGTAAATTGTTTATAAAAAGAAGTTTACATTTAATAAAAAAAAACGGGTACGTACTCCCATAAAGAATATAATTGTGAAGCTGCCATCAAAATTTCAACCTCGAAATCGATGCATGCAAAGGTGGTCGAGTAATCCGTCTTCTGAGATCGAAAGAAGTGCTATCAAAATCGATGCATGCAAAGGTGGTCGAGTAATCCGTCTTCCGAGATCGAAAAAAGTGCTTTCGAGAAAAACGCGTTTAAAGTTGTACGAGCAACTCAGCGCGCGGTCCAAGGCGCTGCAGCCAAATCGATAATTGAACCTTTAAATAAAAAAATTTGCTACAGGACCAATTGCATATTGTTTTTATGACACCAAAGTATTTTTAGGAAAGAAAACGTCTTTCCAAAGTCCTAGAGTGGTGTTATCCCTTAACACTAATGAGGGTTAGGTACATCATCTGTGATCTGTCTTAGATCACACCTATGTTTAGCGTATATCTATATACATATAGGTTGCGGAGCACCCCAGCGCCATCCTTTCTCGTTCTCGTTTTGGGGACGAGTTGAAAGGCCTCGCTGAACCTCCTGGTATCTAGGCTCCATGCACAGCACATTCGTGATGGGGGACCTAACTGTTGCGTCTACCTCTCCTATTTCGCTGTCTTTCTTATCGTTGCAAACTCATAATAGCAACTAATAATTAATTAAATTAAGCGGTGAACCAACAATGTAGGTACACGTATGAGTCAAATGTTTCGGTCGAAGCGTATAGTAACATCCAATGCCTATACGACGCGGTTGGTTGTTAATTGTTGACAGAGCTTGTACCCTTTATACGTCCCACGCATTCGTAACTCATGCATAGATAGGTCTCATAATCGTATAGAGAGCGGCGCTGAGCTTCCTACGATCCGTCTTTCGCGAAATGTTTTATGTAAATTTTTAAAAAGCGTGAAAATGTCAACCCAAATGCGATACAAAGGAAAGTTTACAAAAAAAAGGGCGCTTGCGAAAAGACTGAAAGCTGTGGCAGCCATGTGTCAAGCAAATGCGGCTAAACGCGATGAGAATAACCATAACCTCAACGATCAGCAACAAAAATTCGCTGTCGAAGGACGTCGGATCGTGGATTTCCAACATCTCGCCAACAGTTTAAATTGCATTCGCTGTAACAAAGGCAAATACATGCATAAATTGAACAAATTAAATTTGTTTGCAGAATAAATTTATTTCACAACCGTCTCAGAATTACTAGAACTCGGGAAAATACACGCTTCGAGTTCCCAGACCGCGCGCCGATCAGCTTGCTGCAGCGTACACTGTTGCTATTCCGTTACAAATGGTTGAGCCCGAGTTCGGTGTGGGGAATCGGCATGGTGTGATTAAAAATGAGTCTAAACGCAGAGCACACAACACATCGAAATCAAATTCTTTTATTATTTGTGCGCATGCGTTAAGTTTGGACTATTATAATTATTTGAGACGTTATCGTCAGGAGAGCTGCTAGTGGCACAATCTGGAACTATTAAAAGTCGGACTTTTTAAGACGCTGGAACTACGTATTGGCCTATACGGTATCCACTCCTTCTCTCTAGTCTCCCTGCTACCAACTCTCTTCAATAAGCTACCTACCCCTTCCACTGGAGTTTGCAGACCTGTATGAATGGAGGCTAGAGTGGGAGGAGTCCGAACTCTTATGGAGAGACTTGACAAAAGTGGCTACAAAAATGTGGTCAAACAGGGATGGTGCCACTATTGCTAAGACCTCGAGAAGTGAGTTGCGTGTGACAGAGACGGAACATATAAATAATGAGAAGTGAGCTGTGTATGAGGCAGAATGATACTTGAAAAGTGGGCTGCGTTCGAGAGAGATGTAAAACTATATATACCAAAGAGATCTCCGTAAATAGGTTAAGATAGAAGAATATTTTAAATATAGCAACTCCCAATGAACAATATGCATTAGTTGCATAATTAACGGTGGAAAAGGTCGGAAATAATAATAATGCAATACGTAGTGACAGAAAAATATTTTTATTATAACAATGTTTGGGTTGTACAACGAACGGTAGAAAATATCTTAAATAATACTGATTTTTTTTCTTGAATCAATGTTTATTATCTTAGGTAAATCCGACGGTAAATTAATCCCGGCTGCCAAAGAACAATGCTTTGCGATCTGTTTATATAAAACCTAGCGAACGGTAAAGCGATCATTTTTACGATAACGATATTTAAACCAACAACTCATAACATTTTTTTTACCGTCAAATGCACGGTCTATATGCACCAATCATTAGACCGGTCCTACGCCGATAAATGGACTTTATGATACCTCGATTTCTACGTATTTTCGTAAGAAAGTAAATAGTATGTGAGCCATCTGATTTAATTAACATTCTAATAGTGAACAATCCATTTGAAGACTGAAAGATCGGCGAAAACCTCATTTTTTGCATAAAAATTAGGGTGCGTCCGGATCCCAGTCATAAATTGACATTAAAAGATAATTGTACATAAAAAATTGCTATAAGTCAGTACCGTAAAGAATTTAAAAAATTGTCCTGTATCGTTTTCTTGTACAACGACCGGTGGAGAACGTCTTTAATAATAATTTTTTAATCCTTGAATACACTTTTTACTCAGGTCAATATGATCGTAAATTATTCCTAGTCAAAGAGCAATGCTTTGCAATCTATTAGTATCAAAACTCGTAATCAGCGAATCGGTAACTCGATTATTCTGACGATAATATATTTGAATAAAATTTTTTTTAAAATCACACGAAAGAAAATGCAGTTACTCATTGAGGCAAGAAATTTGAAAAATTGTCCAGTAGTTATTTTCCGATTTGAGAAAAACACCGTAATAACAATATAAAGCCGAAGCGATATTGTTTGTTTCAATGTTTTCACGATAAAAATATGCTGCAATGTGTTAAAGATAAAATATGTGTGTCCTCTTGTCAACACCAAGGCTGGTGTGTCTGGAAACTTCGATTTTTACAATTCTCAAATTTTCGAATATTGCGTGTATATTATCGTATTTGCTGGTACAGTAGAACCTCGTTTATCCGACCTTCGATTAATCGACGTTCCGCATTTTCCGAGTCACCTAGCTCATCCGAGTCCTCCGCATTATCCGAGGTGTATCCTCGGATAATACGAATGATCTCGGATATTAGTTCTATACTGCTACTGTTTTCCGTATTATCCCAGATTTCACTTATCGGAGGTACCCTCTTCTCACATCGCCTCGGATAAGCGAGGTTATACTGCCTTTGCCATGGAGCCTAGGAGGCGAATTCCTCTTTCATTTCTGTTACACGACATCGATACTCAGCTTACTTCTCGAGGTCTTAGAGATAGTGGCGCCATCACTGTTTGACCACATTTTTGTAGCCACATTGAAATGCACAGATCGGACTCCTCCCACTCTAGCCTCCATGCCTGTATGTAAAAGACCGTGGGCGTAGCGCCTGGCATCGACGCCCTCATGGAGCCTAGATACCAGGAGGTTCAGCGGCAATGCAAAGGCGCTGAAAAAAGCATCCCCGAAAATGACCCAAAGTGATGACGCTGGGGTGCAGCGGCACCTACATATATAGTAATATGTTGGTCAACGAGGTGAAAGTGATCGGATGAGTTTCTAACCTCACGACAGACCGATCGTGACATCAAACGTTGAAATATCCGCCGATTCATAATTTCCTCATGACGGTTCGGAAAAAAAACGCAAAAGCGAGCAAAGATCTCAAACTCAAAATGGCGAAGATACAGCCCATCTAGAAAAACGTGTTTTTTTTACATATAGCTTCACGAGAGAACGGTTTTCTCGAAAAATATAAGACCTGAAACAAAAACCAAAAAAAATATAATTTATATATTATTAGCTGTGAGACTACCTAGAAATTTGGTTTCAAATTTTGCAAAAATAACGCACTTAAAGAATATAATTGTGAAGCTGCTATCAAAATTTCAATTCGATGCATGCAAAGGTGGTCGAGTAATCCGTCTTCCGAGATCGAAAAAAGTGGTTTCGAGAAAAACGCGTTTAAAGTTGTACGAGCAACTCAGCGCGCGCTCTAAGTCGCTGCGGCCAAATCGATAATTGAACCTTCAAATAAATAAAAAATGCTACAGGACCAATTGCATATTGTTTTTATGACATCAAAGTATTTTTAGGAAAGAAAACGTCTTTCCAAAATCTTAATGAGGGTTAGGTACATCATCTGTGATCTGTCTTAGATCGCACCCATGTTTAGCGTATATCTATATACATATAGGTGCCGGAGCACCCCAGCGCCATCATTTTTTGTTCTCGTTTTGGGGACGAGTTGAAAGGCCTCGCTGAACCTCCTGGTATCTAGGCTCCATGGACGCCCTATAGAGAACATGCACAGCGCCATCGGGCGGTAGTAAGCGGCGGCTTGTAGCTAAAAACTGCGAGTTCTGCACTACCGCCGTAATAGGAAACCGCATCGTAATTTTCCGGCGTGTGACACAAGGCCTGAACTGTAGCATAACGCGCTTTCTACATTTGTATTATTTTTATAAACGTGAAAATTCGATTAAAAATATTATGGAATTTTTATCAAATAAATTGGTAATCCAAGCATCCAGGGTGAATCTTATGTTTATGAAATCTTTCCAGGTTTCGTCTCGGAAAAGGCATTTTCCACAGATTTTTTTTTCTTTCCGGAGGGTTGGATGACAAAGTTAAACATATTTATTATTATGTTTTATAGGCATTGTGAGAAAATCTAGTTGATTTTGTCGTCAAACTCTCGGGAAATAACAGTCAGCGGAAAATTTCTTTTGTGAGACAAGGCCTGAAAAAATTTCAAAAACAGACTAAAAAAATATTACCGAGGCTTGACATCTTTTTCAATATTTTTCCATCGCCTGTACACAATTTATCTTCGAGACTATTCAATAGTCGAGGAATAGAATATAGTGCCCATCCAAAATTGTAATAAACTGTTCGCCATTGCTGTCAAAGTCTTCGTAAATTAGATTCAGCCCGATATGCTTTTAGTATTAAGCAGTTTAAATAATCTATTTAAAAAGACTTCACCGAAAACCTTTATTGTTTTGCTGATTATGCCGCTGGAGAAAATATACATTTTTTATTGTCTCCGAATGAATTCCTAGACCGCATTACCCAGGAATAAATATTTTTCGTCTAATATCTTGAATTAATATTTCTATCCATCGGATACCACCGAGAAGTTCATGCCTAATACTATATTTATTATTTTGAACCTTATACGCTAAGAATTTATCATTGAGTATATTCGATGCAAGAAAAATTAATATCGGCGACCTCTTGATGCCTAAATGTGTGAATTTTTCTTATGTACGGTCAATCACGCAAATCCAGCATTTCCTGATGAGTCGGATTCCCAATACTAGTCCTTGCAAAATTTTCTACATTCATCCAGGGTTTTCTTGCTGACCAGGTAGATAGTGTATATGTAACCGAGCTGTACATGGCATTAAAAGTGGAATTAAATGTTTTCATATCCATGGCCTTTGTATGTAAGATGGTAAGAGCAAATTTCTTAATTGGGGGCATGAGTAACTGAGAGAAATACGTAATTGATTGAACATGCTATTCGAATTATATATTTGTTCCTAATAAATATCGAAGTGAATTCAAGATAAATAATAACAAACTCAAGATAACAAACACCAAAGCCCAAACAAATATCGAAGAGAAAACGTTACCGATTACCGCGAGCCTTCCGAATTTTTGAACCTATATATTAATCGCGCAACGAAACAAGAGCAATTGAGATGATTTCTACGTTTCAACGCGCCGTTACTACATTCGTATTTTCACGCGCACGCATAATCGACAAGTGCCGCAAAAATGTGTCTAATTAGATAACAGTCGGGCCATTAAACGTTTCACGTTTTTGCTTGCGTGCAGAGTGAAATCACCCCCCCCCCCCCCCCCCCCATTATGTGTCTCCACCTATATATATATATATATATGCTTTGATTACCAGCGATTCTATGTAAAATGACTGGAAAACGCGGCGCAGTCATAAGCGCCGCATGCATTCTCTGCATTGTATCGTTCAATGCGCTTTACGTTTTTGCGCGGTTTGCTCTTTTTTTTACCGATGTCTGCTGCATTTTACCTCAAAAGTTAGGTTTAAACACACTCCACATTGGATAATCCTTTGCTATTGATTTCAAAAAGCATGAAAACCATTTTGGTTAGCACCAAAAACTAACGCGGATGTATGAGAAGACAAAACTTCCACTACATAAAGTCGCAAGAATCGAATCCTGTCAGTCATTTGATACGAGCAATTGGCCATGAGTAAAAAATTCATTCAGGCAACTGCTATTTTCTTATACAGACATGCATAAGGGAATTGAACTTGTCTCAATGAAAACTGATTTCTTACATATTTTCCAACTGCTCGTATTTAATACCAACACGAATCGATTCTTGCTATCTCATGTAGCGGAACTTTTGTCTTCTGACTTCTGATATATAAATGGTTTTTGTTGCTTTCCAAAAGGAGTACTAAACGAATATTTCATGAGGATTGTGATCAAAGTTGTTTCTATGATTAGCAGTTTTTCCATGGCAATCAAGCATATCGAGGAATGTAATTGTAGCCGAGCATAAGTTGTCCCTGTTGCACCTCCCACATAAAAATAAAATATATAAAAAATTTATCGAAAAATATATAAAACATGTATTAAATATAATTGGTTCCAAAAGTTGGATATGTCAATTATGTTTTGCGTATGAGTAAAACCTATGCAATATATAAATATAAATACATTTAAGGTATATCTGAAATATACCAAATTTTGAATATGTAATCTGAATATATTTAAGGTATGTTATGTATATTTGAATATACATTACTATATCTATGTATCTATATATGAACTAACACGCCATAAATATATTCCAGATTCGTTTGAAACATACAAAACGTTCATAAATGATACATTTTTAACAAATTTAGTGTATATATATATATATATATATATATATATATATATATATATATATATATATATATATATATATATATATATATATATATAATATTCCGACACTTTTCCGCGTGACACATGCCGTAGCAAAATTTGCAGCTGAAGAAAGGGTAGTATTTTATTGTTATTTAAGTCTCAGGGCGGTATTCATAGTCAGATCTTAAGACAATCGTCAACTAAGATGGTCTCAGAACGTGTCTCAAGATAGCGCTGTAGTTCCATAGTCGGTAAATAAGACGCGACAAATAAGATAGTCTTAACGAAGATCATCTCATAAAACTCTTGCTTATTCCAAGTTTCATAGTCCAGTCTTGTTCAAAATAAGCAATGTCTCAATAGTGCATGGTTTCATAGTCAATTATGGCATGCTTATTTGGAGAAATAGACCGTAAATAAGATGGTCTTGACCAAGACGTGGTTCGAGTCGCCTTAAGCAGCGTCTCATTTATCTCTCGCATATCAAAAGCTGTATGCAGATGTACAAACTGACTTTCAAAAAAAGTGCCCTTAATTAATCAACGAAATTCGGAATGTACAAAACCGGTGTTTTCGTATTGTTGGACTGTGGTGACATTATATAAAATAAACGAGTACAAGTTGTTATGTGGTACATGTAAAAGTGGTAATTGAGGTTAGAAATGCAGTCAATAAGTAAATCGGGAATTTTGGACTACGCAATCAATCGAATTATTGCAATGTCCCATTTCAACGATTTGCTGAATCTGTATAATACGGATAACATGGATTATACGGATTCGGACGAATCATCTGAAGAAGAAAATGTTCAACAAGTCCCGCGTACTCCAAAACGATACATACGAGACGGCCAGAATCCATTCGAGTTCTATGGCGAAACTGAATTTAAACGACGTTTTCGATTTTCTAAACATAGCATCATACATGGGATATTACCCAGGATCCGAAATAATTTACTTAAAGTTAATAATCGTGGACTACCAATTTCACCAGAATTTCAATTGTTAATTTGTCTGCGATTCTACGCTACGGCAAGTTTTCAGGTAAGTCTTGTTTCCGCAAACTGTACATCTAGTTTGGTGCTAACAAAAAATAATTCATAATATTATATTCGCTGGTTATAACAAGTAATTTATAATTATACATTATTCTGTGCAGCTCGTCAATGCAGATTTGATATCTGTGTCACAATCAACAGTGTCAAGGATAATATTTAGGATTTCAGAAGAAACTCGATTGGAAAATCGGCAACTTTTTCGGCAACTTGGAGCCAACAGAGACGGCATCGGTCTTCCTGCAATTGACGGCGCTATCGACTGCACTCACATACGCTTATCACATACAAAATTCGAAAACATTCAAGAAGTCTACAGAAATCGCAACGGATATTTTTCGTTAAATGTCCAGGTATATTTTATACACATTGCTAATGGAGTCCACAGGATTGCGATTATATCTGTTTGTGAATAAGAACCATCTAAAATTCTAATCGTACAGGCTGTAGTAGGTCCGCGCATGGAATTTTTGGATATCGTCCCAGAATGGCCCGGAAGCCAGCACGACAGCCGAATTTTTCAAAATTCTAGGCTTTATATGAAATATTATGAGGGGCAGCTAACCGGAGCCCTTGTTGGAGATGCTGGATATCCTTGCCTTCCGTTTTTGCTTACACCCCTGGGAAATCCTCTGACAGATGCAGAGCGAAGGTATACATGAGAAAGATTACTTTAATCGTTAAAAGATGGATGCAAAAAAATTGATTCTGCAACTTTTTAATTCCAAATAGCTACAACATTGTACAACAAAGGACAAGACAAGTCGTTGAAAGGACATTTGGAATATGGAAACGCAGATTTCCATGCCTATCGAAAGGCCTTGCCGCAAAATTAATATGCAGTACCACAATAGTCGTAGCGTGTGCTGTCTTGCACAATTTATCGCTTACTCTGGATAACATTCTTCCGGAAGAAGATCCAATCGACGAGGAAGAAGTAATCCCGGGTCAACCCCCACATTGGCAGCCTAGAGAGGGTTTCCTGATTCGAGAAGCTTTAATCGAGCGGCTCTTTCAATAAAAGAAAGAAGTTAAACGTGTAGATCAGTCGTTCGATCGGTAAATTCTTCCATTAGAGAGCATGATTTGAATGTTATTATTCTCGTTATACGAAGCGTCAGGAAGAAAAATCAGTTTCTGCTTCTCAGCGCTCTTTCTCGCACTCGCGCTCTTCGCGAGCGTTACGCGATGCCAAGTATAATAGATTTTTTAACTTCAAGAATGTATAATTTGCAGACGATTGCAAAATTAATAAATATATTTTGTCTGCGCTATGAATTATGTTATTGCATCCGGTATTATGACGCAATCCAATAATGTGTGAAAACATATATTGTTCTGATGTATATATATATGTATGTATATATATATGTATGTACAGGGTGCGCCAGAGAAACTTACTTATTTGAAAGGTCAATAAAAACAAAAGTACTTCAATTATTGTTTTAAATTTTTTTTATTTGAGAATACAATATCCCAATTTTTTTTTCATGCAGTCTTGAAAATGACATCGGATAAATGGCGACCCCCATTGCGCATACACTGATGAAGTCGATTTTTGAAATTCGTATCCACTCTTTGCAGCATATCAATCGGTATGTTGGCAATGGCGTCGCGAATGTTGTTCTTGAGGTGTGCTATGGTCCGTGGTCGATCGACATAAACCAGAGATCTCAAATAACCCCATAAAAAGAAATCGCATGGAGTCAAATCTGGAGAGCGTGCCGGCCATTGGAGATCGCCTCTGAGAGAGATGAGGCGGTCGGGGAAATGTTGTCGCAACAAATTCATTGAGTCTCGTGCTGTGTGTGCTGTGGCTCCATCTTGCTGAAACCACACGTCTTCATGGAGAATTCGTCGAACAGTGGTGTCAGAAATTCCCATAGCAGCTGCGTGTTTGCGAGCCGAACGCCGGGGAGAACGCTCAACTGACTGCCTCACTCTTTCGACATTTTCCGGAGTTCTGATGGTCCGTTGAAGTCCATTTCTGGGTTTAGCGACACTTCCACACTCCCAAAATGAGTTAACCCACGACAGAATCGAATTACGGCCAGGAACGAGTCTGTGAGGAGGAATTTCAAAGCGAGCGCGGAAGGCACGTTGCGTAGCAACAAGTGAGCGACCGTTAGAAAAGAAGCTCTCGACTGCGAAGGCCCGCTGCTCTCTAGACCAGAGCATGATGGCAACTGACTGGAGGGAGAAACAAACTTGGGAACTTCCCCCTCCAGATGCGCCCCCTCTCGCCCCTCTACCCGCCCAACTCACCGCGCGGGAATTTTTTCAAATAAGTAAGTTTCTCTGGCGCACCCTGTATATATATATATATATATATATATATATATATATATATATATATATATATATATATATATATATATATATATATACACACACATCAGGGTACAGGTTTATTTTATAACCGTATATCAGAACAAATTATAATATTGTAACAAACTTTTATAAAGTTCCCAATAAAATCAACGAAAGTATTAAGGGTATCGTAGATGCTTTGGTTATATTATTAATATCTATATATTAGTCACGAACCTAAACAAATCTTTACTACAGTTGAATTATAATTGATAAAATAACTTATTAGTAACACTTAATTGAATTGTCCTTAAACCCGATAAAACAAAACCTATACATCGTTTTTTTCTTTGGCAAGTAAAAATTCTGCTAGTTCGGCTTCAGCTTTGGCTTTTCTCAATTCGAATTCATATTTTTCGATTTGCAATTCATGTATCCTGCTTAAATGACGTTCTGTCATTTTTGCAACCTTCATTTCATGATTTCGTTTTATCTGAAACAAGAGTTGGTCTTGCTGACAGAGCGCCGCAATCCTATGCAGTTTTTCGGCCTCTCGTGATATTTTTCTGTTGGCAGATGATGCGATAAACACAGACTTCTTTCTTAGATGTTGTTTAATATCCGCTCTGTACTTCTCTCGACGGTGCGCAGGGATTACTGGAATAATACAAATTATCCATTTATATGTAATTATAAAATGATTGCACTTTTGTACTAACATTCGTAACTAGTGAATCATTTCACTTATTTATTTTACCTTGATTGATTTCACTTGAACATCCAGATGCGTGCACGTCCTCGCCTTCGCAATCGTCTTAAGTTTCCATCAATAAAGCTTCATCTAAATACTCTTCATCGGTTACACTTCTATCATTTCGCTGCTTCATAACTTTGATCAAGTAATCTGCAACTAAAAAACACCATGCACTTTTTATATATACTATATTATACATCGCATTTTGGTTACTTTGCCAGATATCATGTCTTTATAATTTATAAATTGTACGTCTTTATTAGTGGATTTAAATTATATAACTAATTAGGGAAACATTGTGAAACATCGTTGATCTATTCATTTGTTACCATCTATTATATCTAGGTACGAGTAATGTAGGATGAGTAAAAAGCTTAATTACCCTCTTCATCTTCAACGACTATATTTGATGAAAAATTTGTCGGTGCCACATCCATTAAATGAGGAACGATCATGCCTACTTCTGGGTCGAGTTCAGCAGGAGGCAATGGCGGACCACCTCCAGTTGCCATACAAGCCTGCTTCTCTTGATTCAAGGCATCTCGATGGATGTGCTTGAGATTGATCCACATTTTTTTCAATTGGTCCATTGTTCTCTGAGGAAATTCGAACTCAAGTATAATTAGGAAATTTGTTGCGTTCGTCGTGACTTAAAAATAAAACATTCATGAAGTAAAAGATTATTTCACTTACCGTGTGTACAACTTCTTTCGAATTGTTGTATTTTTCTGTAATTTTCTCCCACGCAACTTTTTTCATTTTTAGCGTTGATGCATCACTTTTCTTGGCTTCTATGATGTCTTTCTGTTCACTTATAAAATTCAGCAATAATTTCCGTTCAAGCGGGGTGTAATGCTTGCTTTTCGAGGTCATTTTGGATTTCGATTTCGTTATTATTCAAAAATAATTATTCGAGTACAATAGACAAAGCAATTGCTGACACCTTATTCACTTTGACATTTATCAAATTTCACATATGGCGGCTCGTAAAACCGCGTTCTCATCTATGATTGGTCGATACAACGGTAAATTTCCGATATTACCCGAACGCCGAACAAGCACGGTCTCAAGCAAATGCTTTGTCAAGACGGCTTCCGTTCAAATAAGACCATCTTCAGCAGCGCCGTCTTCACGAAGATCATCTTATTTCGGAACTATGAAATATACGGCATCTTAAGAACGCCGCGGTCTAATGAGATCGTCTTGGCGAAGACGATCTTGGAGTGCATTTGAGATCTGACTATGAATACCGCCCTCAGATTAAACTCCGCTATTGAAAGATTGCATTCCAAATTTTCCACGATTATTCGCCGGTTAAAATAATGGGGCCTTATGCCTTTTGTGAAAATATAATTAAATACACTACGTTATGCATTATTTCGGTTAATTTGTAGTGTAAGTATCGTAAAAATTGAAAAGAAGCCAAAGAAAAAAAAGTTTCCGCAGGGGGACTCGAACCTGCTACCCTCGCAATAGGAATTCGAACTCTTGCCGTTGCGCCAACCACTGTTTGAAAATTATGCCAACATAAAAGACTTCTGTACTAACCGATCCGCGACAAAAATTTCATTTCCCAAACGCTTGGCCATCTGGAGTTCCTACTTGCGTCACTTTCATTTCTAATCAAGCCCTACATATACTGTGAATCCAGACGAAATCGGCAATGACGAGTAGCTGACCTCCCCTTATACACGTAGCTCCATCGCGCGATCTGCTCATGGTTGGCTAAGCAACTTGAGTTACAGGTGACGTTGCGAATGAAAAACATCTTCAAGTCGGTATCTCGCGATCAACTTGCCGCACTAGCTGGAATAAATAATCGGACAAAAAAAATTGAAGGTTATGTAATTCTATGCGATTATCGCTCTCTATGCGACCGCAATTAAGGCGGGATATACATTTAGCTAGGAAGAAGATAAGCAATATTGAAGGATTTTTTGAGCTAAGAAATAATTATTCTACTACTATCAAATTTTAGGTATACTTTAATAGTATATTTAAGTATACGAAACAATTTTTTTAAACCAATTCATCATCAAAATGGCGAATCTGTGACAGAGTGTTACAGCAAGGTCACCGCGGGAGTTGCGAATCGGCGTACAGTTTCGAGTTTTGCTTTGAAACTTTGAGAAAATATTCGACCTATATAGTTTTATAGTTTAAAGAGAAAAAAAGAAATCGATTTTTTGATCGTCGTAAATGTATATCCCGCCTTAAGGTCATGTATCACACGCCAGAAAAATTCGACGCGGCCTCTCATTACGTCGGTAGTGCAGGTCTGGCAGTTTTTAGCTATGAGTCACTACCGACGGACGGCGCAGCGCTCGCGAATTCGGTATCGATGCTTTGCACAGCTCAATAAACTTAGCCGGCGACTATGAAAATATCGAATTCTTTCCCATGCCAATCGATTGTTAGTCGTTTGTTAGTGTTTGTTAGACAAAATCCAGCGTTTGTTAGACGTTATTTATTTAATAATCCGAAAAATAAATTTCATGTCAAAGTTAGCCGCAGGAAAATGCTTTTCCAATGAGTTCGAACTTTTCTTCATAACCACTCGTTTGTTATTCATTTGTTAGTGATTGTTAGTAGATTTCTGTCGTTTGTTAAAGCTTAATTTTGACTTCATCGTTAAAAAACGTTTCATTCCCACAGCACGCTGCAAGCCACGTGAAGTTGGCAGCATTGCCACGACGGCTGAGCACGGCTTTGTACATGTAACTCCTCAATTTCAGCAAAATGCTGATTATTTCAATCCTACTCAATTGTTAGTCGTTTGTTAGTGTTTGGTAGACAAAATTCAGCGTTTGTTAGATTTTATTTATTTAATAATACGAAAAACAAATTTCATGTTAAAGTTAACCGCAAGAAAATGCGTTTCTAATGATTTCGAACTTTTCTTCGTAACCAATCGTTTATTAGTCATTTGCTGAAATTGAGGAGCTACCTGTACAAAGCCCTGCTCAGCCGTCGTGACAATGCTGCCAACTTCCCGTGGCTTGCAGCCACTTCACGTGGCTTGCAGCGTGCTATGGGAGTGAAAAGTTTTCTAATGATTAAGTTAAAATTAAACTCTAACAAACGATAAAAATCGACTAACAATCACCAACAAAAGCCTAACAAACTATTGGTTACGAAGAAAAGTTCGAAATCATTAGAAAAGCATTTTCCTGCGGCTAACTTTGACATGAAATTTGTTTTTCGTATTTTTAAATAAAGAAAGTCTAACAAACGCTGGATTTTGTCTAACAAACACTAACAATCGAGTAGGATTGAATTAATCAGCTTTTTGCTGAAATTGAGGAGTTTCATGTACAAAGCCCTGCTCAGCCGTCGTGGCAATGCGGCCAACTTCACGTGGCTTGCAGCCTGCTATAGGAGTGAAAAGTTTTTTAACGATAAATTCAAAATTAAGCTCTAACAAACGATAAAAATCGACTAACAATCACTAACAAACGATTGGTTACAAAGGAAAGTTCGACATCATTAGAAAAGCTTTTTCCTGCGGCTAACTTTGACATGAAATTTGTTTGGGTTTGTTTGGGTTTGGCCAAACAAACAAACCCAAACAAACCCAAACAAACTGACAACGCTGAGTATAAACAGCGTCTACCGTGTCACCGACCTGAGACAAGTCACAACGAAATACGGCCTGAGAACCTAAACGCATCGCGGACGTGTTCGTGAAGGATCCGAAGATGTACGAGCACATGATGCAAACAGCCACGGACGGGCAATTGCTCCTGAAGTACTTGGGCGGCAGCGAGGCCAAGATGAATCAAATAGAATTCAGCATCGATCATAAGTAACGTGTGTTTGTTGTGTGAATGTTTTTTATTGCAATAAATGTTCAAACCCATTTACAAATCGGTCTTGTTTATCCAGCTATTGTGCGAACTATCGAATCCCAGCCACTTGACGTAGACTCTGTCGCCACGTTTCCTCAACACTTTTTCCACGAAATACATGTCGGGGTACTTGACTCTCAGAAGCTCCTCCTCGTAGAAACCACCGGCAATGGGCTTGTCTCGGTAGTCCTTCAGCCTGTATGTCACCGGAACGGTCGACTCCATCACTCGACTCACCGTGAAAATTTCCGTCGTCCAGTTGGGCGTGTAGCCTTTCTCGAAAACGTGCTTATTCTTGCTGACTCGCACCTTGCCGCCGATTCGGAACTTGGGCGCTTTGCGTTTTTGATAATCACGCGGCTGCAGCAACAAAGTTTCAGCGTCGGCCACCTAATTCGGCTTCATTCCGATAGTGCGATGTTTGCTGCTGTTGTATGTAGCTACGAGATCGGGCAAAACGTCGAGCCACTTGTAGGAACCGCACAGACTGAACTGCAGCCACATCTTGTTCTTGAGTGTGCGATTGAACCGCTCGACGATGGATGCCTTGAGGTTGCGGTACGTCGAGTAGTGATTGATGCGATATCGACTCATGAGGCTCTTGAAGGACGCGTTGTAGAATTCTCTGCCTCGGTGAGTCTGCAGATTCGTCGGTACTCGACCCTGTCGTAGCACGAGTTCCATGGCCGCAGTGACGTCGTTGCCGGTCTTCCGCTTCACGGGAACGGCCCAGGAAAACTTGGACAGCACGTCGATGATTGTGAGCAGATACCTGACACCCCGGTTTTCCCGAGCGTACGGTTGCATCTCCACGAGGTCGGCCTGCCACGTCTCATCCAGTCCTCGCACGTCAAACTTGCGTCGTGGATAATTGCGTCGTGCAGGTTTATGCAGCTCTTCCACCAATCTCCGATGCTCCATGCCGCGTATCCAACGTTTTAATGGCCTCGGAGTTGCGCGTGGCCAACTCCAGAGTCGTTTCAACGTTTACGTCGATAATTCTCAGCCTGTCATTCACTTGATTCTGCAGAGTATGTATGTTCAGTTGCAGATCGTCAAAATCCTCTCTAAGCCGAGTTGTGATGTGAAATAATTCGCTCAGAGTGCTTTGAACAAGACGTCTCGCGAGACTCAGGTTGACCCCGTCACGATGTTCACTCGCGTCGGCAACGTTGCGCAATCTTTTGCCCTCTACGTCGTACTGTCCGTCGGCGGTGAGCTTGAATCCGAATCCGGGAGGACCTCGCGTACTGCCCTCAGTTTGTCCTAGCTGACGTCCGAACACGTCGATGCTCATTGTTCAAGTGTGGTTGCAGCGCCCCTTGTGCCCCGCTTATATAACAATACCGGCCTCACGCAGCTCCTCGATGGTCGAGATGATCTCGTTGATGTGACTCGAATTGCCGGCCGATCGCTCAGCCATCAGCAAACGCAGTCGATCAACGAGCTCATTCGGGTCGTCCCAGTATACGTAGTCCATTCGCGTGTTCCTTCACGCGATCTTGTACCGCGGCAATACACCACTACCGGTGGATGTACCACCACCGACCAAGGGCGCCACCCAGTCCCTGTACTTGCTGTTTGTTTGCCTGTGAATGACCTCGTCCGACCTGTAGTGTTTCTTGTATGCGTTCGTCGTTTGCAGGATTTTCCCATAGACATTCTTGTCTTCCGCGCTCACGAGATGCGCACTGAGTTCCTTCCTGAAGAGCAGTTCGAGCAAGCCGACGCTCGATCGCTACTTCCTGTCACCCACAATCACGTCGTCGTTCACGAAACGTATGGGTGAGTCGCCGATCATCATGCTACCGTCTGGCAGCTTTCGAACCCCATAAGTCACATCGAGATATTTTTTTCGATTCGTGTTGAGCATGTGAAGATATTTGTTGAGCGCAGGCACTTCCGGCATGTCATAATATTCGTCGGGACTCGTTTTCTGCACGTATTCGTCTGGGCTCGTTTTTTGCTGCACGCATTCGTCGGGTGTCATTTTCGGCCGTTCTTCCTCCGCGTCGTATGCAGTTTTGAAGGAGCTTTCCATCTCATCATCACCACGAGACACCTCCTCCTTCTTAGGCAACGTTTGCCTGGCGTTCACGAGGCGTTCGAGAGGTTTGACAATTGGTTTGAAAGTTTCGTCCAGAGCTTTCTCCATCGTTTGCTTGTCCGCCTTGAGAAGCACGTACTTGCGCTTAATCGCATCCCTCATTTTCTCCATCTGGCTGAGCGTCTGTTTCTCGTCACGGAACTCAGCTGTCACATTGTCGCTTCGACCATCCATAATGCACTGCGGGGATCACATCGCGCACGATATATTTATGGCAAAGCGGTCGAAGCCCTTTCTGTACCTGCCACAGTCGAGTCCACTGCCACGGTTGATTACGAGAAATCCGTGACTGGAGTCGTTCCAGCAGGTCGAGCACAAGTCTCTGAACTGCACGTACGGCATATTCGTATTCACGTGATCGCCATAGATGTGTCGAAGGTTCATCTCGTCCTGTCGAAAGACGACCAACAGATTGACGTTGTCACTCACCAGGTGCTTGGGGATTTGAGCGTACGATTGACACAGGTAGAAGCGATCGATGTTCTTGTGTCGACCCATGCAGTAGAAGGCTCTGACGTTGTCCTGTTTCTCGCAGGCTATATCGTCGAATACGATGATGGAATTGGGACGAGCGTCCGCGGGTGATACGACCTGATCGTGTTCGCTGAATGCAAAGTATCCGATACCCTCGAGCGGTGCGATCACTTTCTCGTGCAGTTTGTACTTTGGCTGATTCAGTGACTTGGAGTACACGTAGACGTTTTCGAATCGCAAACCATTGGGATGCGTGATGAGGGCTAGCAACGCGTTGGGCTTGCCGCAGTTTGACGGACCACAAAAGACTGCGCGAATACTGACAGGCAGCAGATTGCCGTGTCGCGTGCCCTGCTTTCCTCCCTCAACGAGCGCATCGAAATTGATCATCGGTAGCTTGTGCACTTGCTCTCGGAAATCTATGACTGAGCCGTCAAGGTATAAATAGTCCGCTCATATACCCCACGACTTCATTCGCTGACTGATCACGTAGTGATGTACACAGGTCGAGGTGTCCTAAACAAGCTCATCAACAGGCTTCCAATCGAGTTGCACATACCGGGCTATCAGTACTGCGGGCCAGGCACGAAGCTAGCGGAACGCGTCGTTCGCGGTGATCCCGGTGTAAACCCTCTGGACGCAGCCTGCAAGGAGCACGATATCGCGTACTCGCAAAACCGTGAGAACGTCGCGGCGCGCAATTCGGCCGACCGAGTTTTGGCAGATAGGGCCTGGCAGCGGGTGTTTGCAAGAGACGCCGCTATTGACGAGCAACTTGCCGCTTACGTCGTGGCAAATGCCATGAAAGCCAAGTCAAAACTCGGTATGGGGCTGAAGAAGAGGCATCGCGCTTTCCAAAATAGTGAGAGCCGCCTCGCGATCGACCGGAAGTAATTCTCGCGAAGTCATTCGATCAGCGCTCACGAAGGCTCGCGAAGCTGTGAAGCAAGCTGGCGGAAGGAAGAAGGTGTTGGTGCCACGCGTACTGCCCATCCCGGAGAAAGTGGGCGGAGTTTTGCCGTTCCTCATTCCCTTGTTTGCCTGCTTGAGTGCTACGGGAGCGCTGGTAGGTGGCGCTGCGGGTGTAGCAAAAGCTGTGGATACCGCTAAAGCCGCCGAGCGTCAATTGCAAGAGAATCGCCGACACAACGAGACGATGGAAGCTATCGCTCTCGGTAAGGGGCTCTACCTCAAGCCTCACAAAAAGGGATTTGGTATACACGTGGAGGCGAAAAAAAAGTTCAACTATCCCAAGCGTCCTCTAACGAACGCCGACCTGCTGAAATACGCGCAGGACGTTCCGCACTTTCACGGTGTGTTCATGAGAAACGATTTGCGAAGGAATGGACCGCATTATCGCGAATCGGCTATCGTAAATCTCGACGACAAGGAAGGACCGGGCACGCACTGGGTGGCCTATCGAAAGCACGGCAACAACGTCGTCTACTTTGACAGTTTCGGTGATCTACCACCACCTCGAGAACTCCTGAAGTACCTCGCAGTCGCCAAGGTCAAGTACAATCACGCGAGATATCAGGATTTCGACACGTATGAGTGCGGCCATCTTTGTCTGAAATTCTTATATAAGCAGTTGTGAGAGTTCACGCGGAGTCAGTCACGCATCAGCATGGAAGAGTCATTGACTCTCAGCCTGTCGGGACGCTCGTCTCTACTGGAGGCGCAGTACTTTCCGCCGATCGAACTCTCACCCAGCAAGAACTACGTTCTCGGACTAGTGGAATTCCTCTCGTTCAACTCCGTACCCAACATTGATACCAATGGTAAAAACAAGTTTTACGCGGGTGGTGAGGTGATTGCGTTGCCGACGGGATGTTACGAGATCGAAGATATCGAGAAGTACTTGCAGGATGTGCTAGGGCGAAAAGGCATCTCCCTCAACCTCAAACCCAACAACAACACGCTGCGTAGCTTGCTCAAGTGCAACCGAAGCGTGGATTTTCTACCGGCAGACTCCATCGCTAATCTGTTGGGTTTTGCTGCGCGCGAGCTGTCGCCCGATACAACTCACAGCTCGGACTTGCCGGTAGCTATTCTCAAAGTCAACGCCCTGCGAGTCGAGTGCAACATCACGTCCGGGGCGTACATCAACGAGCACAGAGCGCACACGATCCACGAATTCTTCCCGGCAGTACCGCCAGGATATAAGATCATCGAAGTTCCCTCGCAAGTCATTTACCTGCCGATCACCGTCAAAGTCATTGACCACGTGCAATTGCGCATAGTCGATCAGGACGGAGAACTGGTGAATTTTCGCGGTGAAATCATCACTATCAGACTGCACATCAAGGAAGCCAAGTAGACATGGGTATCGTCTACAACAACAAGGTCGGCTATAAAAGCGCGTTACCATGTCGCCCAAGCATCAGTCGTTGACGAGTGTCGAAAACGCTAACACGTCGGAACATTCAGTTCCTGAGAAGCCTCGGACTCAAAGTTGTCGTTGGTGGTGGGAGAGAGTAACTTGCGTGATATTTTGCTGCTGGAATGGAAGAGGCCTTAAACGTGCACTCGCCCGTCCTTTTCAACGAGTCCGTAACGCACTACGAGATTCACGCGCATCAACCCTATACTTCATCGAGTTTCGCCAACAGCGATGAGATTCGCATATCCATTCAGCATCAGGACCTGTGCGTTCTACCGGCGCGAAGCTCCCTACGCGTCTGCGGTAGACTCAGCAAAACGAACGGAAATGCCGTAACGGCTACACAGTTCGTTAACAACGCCATCTTGCATCTGTTTGAGGAAATTCGCTACGAGATCAATGCCATAGAGGTGGACAGAAGCAAGAACGTTGGTCTGACGAGTCTCATGAAGGGCTACGCATCACTGAGCCCCGGTCAGATGTTCAGCGTTGAAAACTCTGGCTGGTTTGAAGAGCCGAAGCAACTGACGCACGACCGCTCGCCATGACGACATACCGCTCGCCATGATTCTCGGCTTCGGTGAGGACTATCGCAAGATCGTCATCAACACGAAGCACGAGCTGATTCTCACGCGATCGAGGAACGACACGAATGCAGTTATTCAAACAGCCCTCGAGAATGGCGCCACCGAGGAATTCAAGATTGAGATCGCTAAAATAGAGTGGCTGATGCCTTACGTGATGCTGTCAACTAAGCACGAGATACGTCTGCTCAGTCACATTGAGAAGGACATCACTATGTCGTTTCGCATGTGGGAATTGTACGAATACCCCATGCTTCCAATCACGATGAAACACGTTTGGACGGTCAAGACGTCGAATCAGCTGGAGAAACCGCGCTTCGTCATGCTCGCCTTGCAAACGAATCGACGAGGCGTTCGAACGGCAAACGTTAGCCGCTTCGATCACTGCGCAATAGCCAATGTGAAACTGTTCCTCAATTCGCAGTGCTACCCTTACGGTAACCTCAATCTTGACGTGTCGCGCAACCAGCACGCTCAGTTGTACGAGATGTACGCCAGCTTCCAGACTGCGTACTACGCCAAGGAGGCAGAACCCATGCTGACGAAGACAGACTTCATCGCGCATGCTCCACTCGTTGTGATCGACTGCTCGAGACAGAACGACGCCCTCAAGCAGGCACCGGTTGACGTTCGTATCGAACTAGAGGCTCAATCCAATTTTCTTGCGGGAACTACAGCCTACTGCCTGATCTTGCACGATCGCATCGTAGACTACAATCCCATAAGTGGGGATGTGAGGAAACGCCTCTAGAGTGGAGGGGACGAAGAATCCGCCTATAAATGACGCTCGAGTCAAGCGTTCATCATCATTAATCGCAATGGAGTACGTGGTGAATACACAGGGCTTCCAGCGGGACGAGTTTGTTCTCAAAGAACTGGCAGTGACTCCCCTCAATGCGGACGTGCAGCCGCCGATTTTCCTCTTCAAACCACCAATCCCATGGTATGATCTCCCAGTCAGGTACAAAAGCATAAATTCCTGGCTCGAACGCAACTACCATCATCTCGACTGGAGCACGGGAGAAGTACCCTACTGCGAGGTGGAGAACGTGCTCCGATCGGTTCTGCACAACGCCAGCGCCATCTACGTGAAGGGACAGCAGAAGCAGCAGTGGCTCGAACGTTTCGGATTCGATGCACGAGACGTCGTGGCGTGTCCCTCGCTGAGGAGAGCCAACAAAGTGGCGGCATTCTGCCCTTACCACGATTTACCCAATTGCGCACTTCAGAATGTCCTGCTGTTGAGGAAGTTTCTTCGAGAGAGCCTCCCGTCCGTTGGACGATCGCTCAAACTGTTTCATCAAGTTGGATCCCTCTCTGCCATGGAGCCCATCGACATCGCCCAGCTACCCAAGGAATTCATCGTCACCTTCGCTGCACACAGCGTCGATCTCGCCTGAGACAAATTACCCGAATTCCTCAAAAATGACCCCGAAGTCGGCGAGTGTCAACGATGCCGCGAACACGCGGACAAAATTTTGCCGCTCAAAAGAGAATGTAAACAATGTATCTTGAATGCTTAATAAAAACATTTCAAGCGTGAATGTCACAGCAATCCCGATTGTCAAGTATCCTGATCGCCTGTATCACGGACCGCGGGCATTTGAATTTCCCGCGCGCGTTTGAATTTCCCGCCGAAAGCTCTCCCCGTTTGAATTTCCCGCCGAAAGGTCTCCGCTTTTGAAACTTTCGCGCGCGCGCGGTCTTTGAATTTCCCGCCAAGAGGTTTTTTTCTCGAACTTCCCGCTGAAAAGTATCCGCTTTGAATTTACCGTCGAAAGGTCTCCGCTTTTGAATTTCCCACCGAAAAAGGTCTCCCCCACTTTTGAGTTTCCCGCCAAGAGGTTTTTTTTCGAACTTCCCGCTGAATAGTATCCGCTTTGAATTTACCGCCGAAAAGTCTTCGTTTTTGAATTTCCCGCTAAAAGGTCTCCGCTTTTGAATTTCTCGCCGAAAAAGGTCTCCCCCCTTTTGAATTTCCCGCCAAAAGGTCTCCGTTTTCGCGCGGTCTTTTCAAGTTCCTGCCAAGAGGGGTTTTTTCTCGAACTTCCCGCTGAAAAGTATCCGCTTTGAATTTACCGTCGAAAGGTCTCCGCCTTTGAATTTTCCGCCAAAAGATGTTTTCAACTTCCCCCCCCGGTCTTTTGAATTTCCCGCCAATAGGGAATTTCCTGTCGGTATCTACCGTCGGTAAGGAAGATTCCCACAGGAACCATGTTTGGGTCAGAATTTACCGTCGGTAAGGTAGATTCTCACAGGAACCATGTTTGGGCCAGAATCTGCCGTCGGTGAATTCCTGGGACTTGCTGGAATCTACCTTACCGACCGTCGGTAAAGTAGATTCCTACATGGGGGGAACCGGCATAGCTATACTACTTGTGACGCGTGTCCAGACCTGTATGTAAGACCGTGCACTGGGACGAAGAGTCGAAGCCGAATAGACGGCGGTCACTGAGCGCGCGCGCACGCGAGTGTGTGTGTGTGTGTGCGCGCGCGCGTGTATGTGTGCGTGTGCGTGTGCGTGTGCGTCTGCGCGTGGGTGTGCGTGTGCGTGTGCGTCTGCGTGTATGTCCGTGTGCGTGTGTGTGTGCGTGTGTGTGTGTGTGTGTGTGTGTGTGTGTGTGTGTTCCCTACGACGGGCGCGTGCACAAAGAACTAAACTTCTCGCACGCAGTTCGGTCGTAACGCAAACACCTTATATCTATGTGTGTATCACACAATACACACAACTATGCATACTGACCATGGTACGCATGTATTGAAAGCATGCGCTCGCGCGGCAGGAGAGTGGTGAAACTTTGTTACATTTTACATTGTATATGCAAATGGCATCAAATCGATTTCTTTTTTCGACGATGGCTACAGGTGGAAATTTCTTGACGATTACTGTCTGGCAAACGGGGTTTGCTAGAGACTCGTTTTGTGGAAGCATTCCGCATTTTACCATGCTTTTTTAAATTAATTTAAACAAATAAGCTTGAGTCCTGTTTGTAATCTCGATGCCGCTTATCGTCGACGATGTCGATCTCTGCCAAAATTTCGGGCGAACGGAATTGCTCGACACTCACTCTACAAACGAATGGTAAAATTTTACAATGCTCATCATTTATAAAAATGCGTTCGGCATTTTTGTCTGTGCCCGGGTTCATCTTTGCCAGCATTTTTGAGGGTCAACTTCTCGAGTAATCAAGATCGCTAGCCTCGCTCTACGGAAGAGCGGTGAAATTCTGCGAACGCGGATTGTTTTAACAAATGCCCTCGAGTGGATTTCTTTTGACTACGGCAGTCATCGGAAATTTGTTTAGGATTGAACGTTCTAGCAAACGGGGTTTCGCTAGAGATTCGTATTGTGGAAGGGTGCTGGCATTACCCCATTATTTTTTAATGAAATTAAAAAAATAAGCGCGAGGACTATTTGGCATCTCGATGCCGCTTATCGTCGACGAATTCGATCTCTGCCAAAATCTCGCGTCTCGACCGAGAACGCTCGAGACTCACTCTACAAAAGAGTTGTAAAGATTTACAATGCTCATTGTTTAAACAAGTGCGTTCGGCCTTTTTTTCTCTGCCATGACTTATCTTCGGCAGGTAGTCCGCGACCGACCAAAATCGCGAGCGAACGAGATCGACCGAGTCTCACTCTGCGAAAGAGTGGTAAAATTTTATAATTACTGTAAAAAAAAATATGCTTAGCAGCGTTTTTCTCTCTGCCGGGATTTATCTTCGGCAGGTTTCTCCAAGGATCGAGTTTTCTAGCAATAGTCCAGTCACCTTAAACCATATTTTACGAACTTCTATTCAAGAGGCCCACCCTCTAGCCAATTTTTTTATAGGTTGTTTGGAACTACAAGAATATAGTCCTGAGTTTTCGGCCATTTCCGAGGTATATTTTAGCAATAAAACATTAATGAAAATTAAAAAATGCATATTTTTGAGATAATTTTTTTGGAACGCGTCTTAACGAAAAAAGTTTTGAATAAAATTTGTTCATCATAACGTCCTCTGTAAAAAGGGTCCTGAAAAAAGTGCTAACATTGGTAATTAAGCGGTTAATGGCAAATGAAAATGAAAATTCTCCATTTCGTTTTTGCAACCGCAATCGGGTGTTTATCAACATATCGGTTTGAAACTCGTACATGATGTAAAGGAGCCAAACCCCAAGAGAATCGTGTAAGATTTATCGATCTGCGAGATATAGTTTAGCAACAATCTGCGATCATCAAAAAATCTTTGCCCTTCAATAGAGTTTCCCGACGACGGCCCACAGGGTGGAAAAAAATCGAGGAGTTTCGTGTCATCATGCACAAGCGATTTGGAAAAAAATACGTTTTGTTGAAAATAGATACTGTTTTTTGGCGATTTTATATTTTTGCTTATAAACAAATAACATCTCTGACCAAAGTTGAAAAGATATCTGAAAAATTATTGGACCATCTAACACTTTTTTGGAAAATGAACAATTGAAAAAAAAAATTTGCAATATTTTGATTACCGCCCGAGATATGAAGGTTTTTACGTTTGTTCAAATAAAAATGGCATTCCGCGCTTAGAGAAGCAAAGTGGACTTGATTCTGAACACGGAGGACCCGGATGAGGGCCTCAAAAAAATGGTACCATTGAGAAAAAGGCCATTAAAAAATCAATATCGAACGATCGTTCAAAGTGAACTCCGAGGAACGGCGGAGTTGGAATGGCCAGGAACGGAGTGGGCGTTGGAGCATTCGCCGCTATCTTCTTGACGCAGCTGTCATGAGGTTGCCGAAGTCACCGAGCGATGTCGGGTCGTGGCTGACGTTAGGATGACAGGCGTCCGAGTGTGCGAGTGTAACGTAGAATATGAATGTCGAACGGGCTTCATTTGTTTGCAGGTCCCGCGGAATCGGCGAAGAAAAAATACGAAAGCATCTAAAAGCCCTGGCCATGATTCAATAATTCAACGAGCGATTGTCGTGAGACACTCGACGACTGGCCTAACGATTCGAGCCGCGCTGGGTGGATGTACCGTTTGTGAATGGAAAGAAAGCGGTCTTCCCGAAATAGTGTTTAAGGGTCAATTAAGATAACAAAGAATGCGTGACGACTAAATGTGAATGCGGTCTTAAAAATTATGAGTAAGTAAGTTCACCTTACAGTTTTACGGTAAGAGGAGGCGATTGAGAGCGGGCTTTAAGGGGTTCAACTGCAAAACGGGACGCGTGCAAATTTGTTTGTCGAAAACGGATCAGAGGACTTTCTTCAAACGGGGCGAACGGTTCGTTTTTGGGTATGAGGAATCAAGCGAGATGTTGATTATCGACGAGAAATGTTAAGGGGCTCACGCCGAAGAAGCGCAGACGTGAAGCTTACTTTGAATCGAAGTAGAGAATTTGTACGAGATAAAGTACATTTATCGACTTGTGCAGTGGCAGTTGAAACTTGAACGGAAACTCAACTTTGGGAAACCGCATTTAAGGGGCCAAATTAAGAAGAACGGCATTACGGCATTCACGATTTATCGTGGAACGGGTTTAATGGGTTTGTGAAAATATGGAATAGATTCAATCTACTCTTTTCAGATGCAAAATAGCGAACTAACTTTGCCTCGCGTCCGGGACCTCATTGAAGGTGTCACACAGTGGTCCCACATCCCAAAAGGCCGGCCAAAAGTCAAAATCGTATTCAATTCGGGTGAAAGTCTGTACTCGGGGGTTTTCCAGGTCGCTGTATACGAAATCGGAGTCAAAGTTCTCTTCGAATCGACGACTTTTAAATCAGATAATGAATCTGAGTATGCATGCAAGTGTTTCCGTTGTAGAACAATCCCTACAAACTGAGAACGCCGGGCCGAGCATCGGATTCGTTCACGTTCATAGTCCACAGCAGCAGTAGCAGTCCTCAACGGCTATTTTCGTGCCGAGAGTGAAACATTTTTAAAAATCACCCACTGGGAATGAGTCCGAACAGTCTCGAGGTTATTTCGATAATGAAACACAAAACAGAATACGAATGGACTATTTTACTATTGGATTCGTCTCGATGCGATAAAAAACAAACGGTTGAAACAGGCATTTTTATCAACGTCAAATCTCATGGGAATTTTCGTTCGAATCGGCGACTTCGAAATCGGGAAAATGAATCCGAGTCTGCATGCAAGTGTTTCTATTGTCGAATAATCAATACAAACTGAGGACGCCGAGCCGAGCATCGGATTCGTTTACGTTCACAGTCCACAGCAGCAGTGGTGTGGATATAACCTCAAGGCTATTTTCATGCCGACGGTGATACATTCTGAAAAATTACCCACTGGGAACGAATCCGAACAGTCTCAAAGTTATTTCGATAATGAAACACAAAACAGAATATGAATGGACCGGTTTTCACATTGCATTCGTCTCGATCCGATAAAAAACATACAGTTGGAACAGGCGTATTTATCAATGTCGAATCTCACGTCAATTTTCGTTCGAATCGACGACTTTTAAATCGGGAAAGGAATCAGAGTCTGCATGCAAGTGTTTCTGTTGTCGATTAATCCCTACAAACTGAGAACGCCGCGCCGAGTATCGGATTCGTTCACGTTCATAGTGCACAGCAGCAGTAGGAGTTCTCAATGGCTATTTTCGAGCCGAGGGTGAAACACTTTTAAAAATCATCCACTGGGAAGGGATTCGAAGAGTCTCAAGGTTATTTCGATAATGAAACACAAAACAGAATTTGAGTGGACCGTTTTTCATACTGGATTCGTCTCGGTCGGATAAAAAAAACGGTTGAAATAGACGTATGTATCAACGTCGAATCTCATGTGAATATTCGTTCGAATCGACGACTTTTAAATCGGGAAACGAATCCAAGTCTGCATGCAAGTGTATCTGTTATCGAAAAATCCCTACAAAATGAGAACGCCGCGCCGACCTTCGGATTCGTTCACGTTCACAGTCCACAGCTGCAGTAGTAATCCTCAACGGCTTGTTTCGTGCCGAGGGTGAAACATTTTTAAAAATCACCCATTGGGAACGAGTCCGAACAGTCTCAAGATTATTTCGATAATGAAACACAAAACAGAATATGAGAGGACCGGTTTTCGGATTGCATTCGAATCGGTCCAGTAAAAAAAACGGTTGAAACAGACGTATTCATCAACGTCGAATCTCTTGTGAATTTCCGTTCGCATCGACGACTTCTAAATCGGAAAACGAATCCGAGTCTGCATGCAAGTGTTTCTGTTGTGGAATAGTCCCTCCAAACTGAGAACGCCGCGCCGAGCATCGGATTTGTTCACGTTCATAGTCCACAGCAGCAGTAGGAGTCCTCAATGGATATTTTCGTGCAGAGGGTAATACATTTTTTAAAATCACCCACTGGGAACAAATCCGAACAGTCACAAGTTTATTTCGATAATGAAACACAAAACAGAATTTGAATGGACCGTTTTACATATTGGATTCGTCTCTATTCGATAAAAACAAACGGTTGAAACAGGCGTATTTATAAACGTCGAATCTCATGTGAATTTTCGTTCGAATCGACGACTTTTAAAACGGGAAACGAATCCGAGTCTGCATGCAAGTGTTTCTGTTGTCGAATAATCCCTACAAACTGAGAACGCCGCGCCGAGCATCGGATTCGTTCACGTTCACAGTCCACAGCAGCAGTAGTAGTCCTCAACGGCTTTTTTCGTGCCGAGGGTGAAACATTTTAAAAAATCACCCACTGGGAACGAGTCCGAACAGTCTCAAGATTATTTCGATACTGAAACACAAAAAAGAATATGAGAGGACCGGTTTTCAGATTGCATTCGAATCGGTCCACTAAAAACAACGGTTGAAACAGGCGTATTTATCAACGTCGAATCTCTTGTGAATTTTCGTTCGCATCGACGACTTCTAAATCGGGAAACGAATCCGAGTCTGCATGCAAGTGTTTCTGTTGTGGAATAGTCCCCCCAAACTGAGAACGCCGCGCCGAGCATCGGATTTGTTCACGTTCATAGTCCACAGCAGCAGTAGGAGTCCTGAATGGATATTTTCGTGCAGAGGGTAATACATTTTTAAAAATCACTCACTGGGAACAAATCCGAACAGTCTCAAGTTTATTTCGATAATGAAACACAAAACAGAATTTGAATGATCCCTTTTACATATTGGATTCGTCTCGATTCGATAAAAAACAAACAGTTGAAACAGGCGTATATATCAACGTCGAATCTCACGTCAATTTTCGTTCGAATCGGCGACTTTTCATTCGGGAAACGAATCCGAGTCTGCATGCAAGTGTTTCTGTTGTCGAATAAGCCCTCCAAACTGAGAACGCCGCGCCAAGCATCGGATTCGTTCACGTTCATAGTCCACAGCAGCAGTAGCAGTCCTCAACGGTTAGTTTCGTGCCGAGGGTAATACATTTTTAAAAATCACCCCCTGGGAACGAGTCCGAACAGTCTCAAGGTTATTTCGATAATGAAACAAAAAACAGAATTTGAATCGACCGTTTTACATATTGAATGCGTCCCGATTCGATAAAAAAAAACAGACGGTTGAAACAGGCGTATTTATCAACGTCGAATCTCATGTGAATTTTCGTTCGAATCGACGACTTTTAAAACGGAAAACGAATCCGAGTCTGCATGCAAGTGTTTCTGTTGTCGAATAATCCCTACAAACTGAGAACGCCGCGCCGAGCATCGGATTCGTTCACGTTCACAGTCCACAGCAGCAGTAGTAGCTTCAACGGCTTTTTTTCGAGCCGAGGGTGAATCATTTTAAAAAATCACTCACTGGGAACGAGTCCGAACAGTCTCAAGATTATTTCGATAATGAAACACAAAACAGAATATGAATGGACCGGTTTTCACATTGGATTCGTCTCGGTCCGATAAAAAAGACGGTTGAAACAGGCGTATTTATCGACATCGAAACTCATGTGAATTTTCGTTCGAATCGACGACTTTTAAATCGGGAAACGAATCCGAGTCTGCGTACAAGTGTTTCTGTTGTCGAATAGTTCCTTCAAACTGAGAACGCCGGGCCGAGCATCGGATTCGTTCACGTTCATAGTCCACAGCAGCAGTAGTAGTCCTCAACGGCTTTTTTCGTGTCGAGGGTGAAACATTTTTAAAAATCACCCAGTGGGAACAAATCGAACAGTCTTATGGTTATTTCGATAATGAAACACAATACAGAATTTGAATGATCTCTTTTACATATTGGATTCGTCTCGATTCGATAAAAAACAAACAGTTGAAACAGGCGTATATATCAACGTCGAATCTCACGTCAATTTTCGTTCGAATCGGCGACTTTTCATTCGGGAAACGAATCCGAGTCTGCATGCAAGTGTTTCTGTTGTCGAATAAGCCCTCCAAACTGAGAACGCCGCGCCGAGCATCGGATTCGTTCACGTTCATAGTCCACAGCAGCAGTAGCAGTCCTCAACGGTTAGTTTCGTGCCGAGGGTAATACATTTTTAAAAATCACCCCCTGGGAACGAGTCCGAACAGTCTCAAGGTTATTTCGATAATGAAACACAAAACAGAATATGAGAGGACCGGTTTTCGGATTGCATTCGAATCGGTCCAGTAAAAAAAACGGTTGAGACAGGCGTATTTATCAACGTCAAATCTCATGTGAATTTTCGTTCGAATCGACGACTTTTAAAACGGAAAACGAATCCGAGTCTGCATGCAAGTGTTTCTGTTGTCGAATAATCCCTACAAACTGAGAACGCCGCGCCGAGCATCGGATTCGTTCACGTTCACAGTCCACAGCAGCAGTAGTAGTCTTCAACGGCTCTTTTTCGAGCCGAGGGTGAATCATTTTTAAAAATCACTCACTGGGAACGAGTCCGAACAGTCTCAAGATTATTTCGATAATGAAACACAAAACAGAATATGAATGGACCGGTTTTCACATTGGATTCGTCTCGGTCCGATAAAAAAGACGGTTGAAACAGGCGTATTTATCGACATCGAAACTCATGTGAATTTTCGTTCGAATCGACGACTTTTAAATCGGGAAACGAATCCGAGTCTGCGTGCAAGTGTTTCTGTTGTCGAATAGTTCCTTCAAACTGAGAACGCCGGGCCGAGCATCGGATTCGTTCACATTCATAGTCCACAGCAGCAGTAGGAGTCCTCAATGGATATTTTCGTGCCGAAGGTGATACATTTTTAAAAATCACCCACTGGGAACGAGTCCGAACAGTCTCAAGTTTATTTCGATAACGAAACACAAAACAGAATTTAAATGGCCCGTTTTACATATTGGATTCGTCTTGATTCGATAAAAAAAAAAAACGTTTGAAACAGGCGTATTTATCAACGTCGAATCTCATGTGAATTTTCGTTCGAATCGGCGACTTTTTAATCGGGAAACGAATCCGAGTCTGCATGCAAGTGTTTCTGTTGTCGAATAATCCCGACAAACTGAGAACGCCGCGCCGAGCATCGGATTCATTCACGTTCACAGTCCACAGCAGCAGTAGTAGTCTTCAATGGCTTTTTTTCGTGAAAAAGAGGTGAAACATTTTAAAAAATCATCCACTGGGAACGAATACGAACAGTCTCAAGGTTATTTCAATAATCAAACGCAAAACAGAATTTGAGTGGACCGTTTTTCATATTGGATTCGTCTCGGTCCGATAAAAAACACGGTTGAAACAGGAGTATTTATCAACAGCAGCAGGAGTAGTAGTCCTTAATGGCTATTTTCGTGCCGAGGGTAATACATTGTTAAAAATCACCCACTGGGGCCGAGTCCGAACAGTCTCAAGGTTATTTCGATAATGAAACACAAAACAGAATTTGATTGGACCGTCTTACATATTGAATTCGTCTCGATTCGATAAAAAACAAACGGTTGAAACAGGCGTATTTATCAACGTCGAATCTCATGTGAATTTTCGTTCGAATCGGCGACTTTTCAATCGGGAAACGAATGCGAGTCTGCATACAAGTGTTTCTGTTGTCGAATAATCCCAACAAATTGAGAACGCCGCGCCGAGCATCGGATTCTTTCACGTTCATAGTGCACAGCAGCAGTAGGCGTCGTCAATGGCTATTTACGTGCCGAGGATGATACATTTTTAAAAATCATCCACTGGGAACGAATCCGAACATTTCGATAATGAAACACAAAACAGAATATGGATGGAGCGGTTTTCATATTGGATTCGCCTGGATTCGATAAAAAACATACAGTTGGAACAGGCGTATTTATCAACGTCCAACCTCATGTGAATGTTCGTTCGAAACGACGACTTTTAAATCGGGAAACGAATCCGAGTCTGCATGCAAGTGATTCTGTTGTCGAATAATCCCTACAAACTGAGAACGCTGCGCCGAGCATCGGATTCGTTCACGTCCATAGTGCACAGCAGCAGTAGGTGTCCGCAATGGCTATTTTCGTGCCGAGGGTGGTACATTTTTAAAAATCATCCACTGGGAACGAATCCGAACAGTCTCAAGGTTATTTCGACAATGAAACACAAAACAGAATTTGAGTGGATCGTTTTTCATATTGGATTTGTCTCGGTCCGATAAAAAAAAGGTTGAAACAGGCGTATTTATCAACGTCGAATCTCATGTGAATTTTCGTTCGAATCGATGACTTTTAAATCGGGAAACGAATCCAAGTCTGCATGCAAGTGTTTCTGTTGTCGAAAAATCCCTACAAACTGAGAACGCCGCGCCGAGCATCGTAACGTTGATGAATACGCCTGATCCAGTTGTACGTATTTTCATCGGATCGAGACGATTCCTATATGAAAACCGGTCCACTCATATACTGTTTTGTGTTTCATTATCGAAATAACCTTGAGACTGTTCGGACTCGTTCCAGGGGGTGATTTTTAAAAATGTATTACCCTCGGCACGAAAATAACCGTTGAGGACTGCTACTGCTGCTGTGGACTATGAACGTGAACGAATCCGATGCTCGGCGCGGCGTTCTCAGTTTGTAGGAATTAATCGACAACAGAAACACTTGCATGCAGACTCGGATTCGTTTCCCGATTTAAAAGTCGTCGATTCGAACGAGAATTCACATGAGATTCGACGTTGATAAATACGCCTGTTCCAACTGTATGTTTTTTTATCGGATCGAGACGAATCGAATGTGAAAACCGGTCCATTCATATTCGGTTGTGTGTTTCATTATCGAAATAACCTTGAGACTGTTCGGAATCGTTCCAAGAAGGTGATTTTAAAAAATGTTTCACCCTCGGCACGAAAAAAGCCATTGAGCACTACTACTGTTGCTGTGGACTGTGAACGTGAACGAATCCAATGCTCGGCACGGCCTTCTTAGTTTGTAGGGATTATTCAACAATAGAAACACTTGCATGCAGACTCGGATTCGTTTCCCGATTGAAAAGTCGCCGATTCGAACGAAAATTCACATGAGATTCGACGCTGATAAATACGCCTGTTTCAACTGTTTGTTGTTTTATCGAATCCAGACGAATCCAATATGTAAAAGCGTCCATTCAAATTCTGTTTTGTGTTTCATTATCGAAATAACCATGAGACTGTTCGGATTCGTGCCTAGTGGGTGATTTTTAAAAATGTTTCACCCTCGACACGAAAAAAGCCGTTGAGGACTACTACTGCTTCTGTGGACTATGAACGTGAACGAATCCGATGCTCGGCGCGGCGTTCTCAGTTTGTAGGGATTATTCGACAACAGAAACACTTGCCTGCAGACTCGGATTCGTTTCCCGATTTAAAAGTCGTTGATTCGAACGAAAATTCACATGAGATTCGACGTTGATCAATACGCCTGTTTCCACCGTTTGTTTTTTTATCGAATCGAGACGAATCCTATATGTAAAATGGTTCATTCAAATTCTGTTTTGTGTTTCATTATCGAAATAACCTTGAGACTGTTCGGACTCATTCCCAGTGGGTGTTTGTTAAAAATGTTTCACTGTCGGCACCAAAATAGCCGTTGAGGACTCCTACTGCTGCTGTGAACTGTGAACGTGAACGAATCCGATGCTCGGCGTGGCGTTCTCAGTTTGGAGGGACTATTCGACAACAGAAACACTTGCAAGCAGACTCGGAATCGTTTCCAGATTTAAAAGTCGTCGATTCGAACGAAAATTCACATGAGATTCGACGTTAATAAATACGCCTGTTTCAACCGTTTTTTTACCGGACCGAGACGAATCCAATCTGAAAACCGGTCCATTCATATTCTGTTTTCTGTTTCATTATCGAAATAATCTTGAGACTGTTCGGACGCGTTCCCAGTGGGTGATTTTTTTAAATGGTTCACGCTCGCCACGAAAAAAGCCGTTGATCCCTATTACTGCAGCTGTGGACTGTGAACGTGAACGAATCCGATGGTTGGCGCCGCGTTCTTAGTTTGTAGGGATTTTTCGACAACAGACACACTTGCATGCAGACTTGGATTCGTTTCCCGATTTAAAGGTCGTCGATTCGAACGAAAATTCACATGAGATTCGACGTTTATAAATACGCCTGTTTCAACTGTTTGTTTTTTGTTTATCGAATCGAGACGAATCCAATATGCAAAAGGGTCCATTCAAATTCTGTTTTGTATTTCATTATCGAAATAACCATGAGCCTGTTCGGATTCGTTCCCAGTGGGTGATTTTTAAAAATGTTTCACCCTCGATACGAAAAAAACCGTTGAGGACTACTACTGTTTCTGTGGACTCTGAACGTGAATGAATCCGATGCTCGACGCGGCTTTCTCTGTTTGTAGGAATTATTCGACAACAGAAACACTTGCATGCAGACTCGGATTCGTTTCCAGATTTAAAAGTCGTCGATTCGAACGAAAATTCACATGAAATTCGACGTTGATAAATACGCCTTTTTCAACCGTTTTTTTACCGGACCGAGACGAATTCAATCTGAAAACCGGTCCACTCACATTCTGTTTTGTGTTTTATTATCGAAATAACCTTGAGACTGTTCGGATTCGTTTCCAGTGGGTGAATTTTAAAAATATATCACCCTCGGCACGAAAATATCCATTGAGGACTCCTACTGCTGCTGTGGACTATGAACGTGAACGAATCCAATGCTCGGCGCGGCGTTCTCAGTTTATAGGGATTATTCGACAACAGAAACACTTGCATGCAGACTCGGATTCCTTTCCCTATTTAAAAGTCGTCGATTCGAACGAAAATTGACGTGAGATTGGACGTTGATAAAAACGCCTGTTCCAACTGTATGTTTTTTATCGGATCGAAACGAACCCAATGTGAAAACCGGTCCATTCATATTCTGTTTTGTGTTTCGTTATCGAAATAACCTTGAGACTGTTCGGACTCGTTCTCAGTGGGTGATTTTTTAAAATGTTTCACCCTCGGCACGATAAAAGCCGTTGAGGACTACTACTGCTGCTGTGGACTGTGAACGTGAACGAATGCGATGCTCGGCACGAAGTTCTCAGTTTGTAGGGAATATTCGACAACAGAAACACTTGCATGCAGACTCGAATTCGTTTTCCGATTGAAAAGTCGCCGATTCGAACGAAAATTCACATGAGATTCGACGTTGATAAATACGCCTGTTTCCACCGTTTGTTTTTTTTTATCGAATCGAGACGAATCCGATATGTAAAAGGGTCCATTCAAATTCTGTTTTGTTTTGCATTATCGAAATAACCTTGAGACTGTTCGGATTCGTTCCCCGTGAGTGATTTTAAAAAATGTATCACCCTCGGCAAGAAAATATCCATTGAGGACTCCTACTGCTGCTGTGGACTATGACCGTGAACGAATCCGATGCTCGGCGCGGCGTTCTCAGTTTGGAGGGACTATTCGACAACAGAAACACTTGCATGCAGACTCGGATTCGTTTCCCGATTTAAATGTCGTCAATTCGAACGAAAATTCACATGAGATTCGACGTTGATAAATACGCCTATTTCAACCGTTTTTTTTACCGGACCGAGACGAATCCAATGTGAAAACTGGTCCATTCATATTCTGTTTTGTGTTTCATTATCGAAATAACCTTGACACTGTTCGGATTCGTTGCCAGTGTGTGATTTTTAAGAATGTATCACCCTCGGCACGAAAATAGCCTTTGAGGACTACTACTGCTGCTGTGGACTATGAACGGGAAGGAATCCGATGCTCGGCCCGGCGTTCTCAGTTTGTAGGGATTGTTCCACAACAGAAACACTTGCATGCATACTCGGATTCGTTTCCTGATTTAAAAGTCGTCGATTCGAAGAGAACTTTGACTCCGATTTCGTATTCAGCGACCTGGAAAACCCCCGAGTACAGACTTTCACCCGAATTGAATACGTTTTTGACTTTTGGCCGGCCTTTTGGGATGTGGGACCACTGTGTGACACCTTCAATGCGGTCCCGGACTCGAGGCAAAGTTACGTCGCTATTTTCCATCTGAAAAAAGTAGATTGATTCTATTCCATATTTTCACAAACCCATTAAACCCGTTCCACGATAAATCGCGAATGCCGTAATGCCGTTCTTCTTAATTTGGCTCCTTAAATGCGGTTTCCCAAAGTCGCGTTTCCGTTCAAGTTTCACCTGCCACTGCACAAGTCGATAAATGTACTTTATCTCGTACAAATTCTCTACTTCGATTCAAAATAAGATTCACGCGTGCGCTTCTTCAGCGTGAGCCCCTTAACATTTCTCGTCGATAATCAACGTCTCGCTAAGGAGCTTCCTCACACCCAAAAACGAAATGTTCGCCCCGTTTGAAGGAAGTCTTCTGATCCGTTTTCGACAAACAAATTTGCACGCGTCCCGCTTTGCAGTTGAACCCCTTAAAGCCCGCTCTCAATCGCCTCCTCTTGCCGTAAAACTGTAAGGTGAACTTACTTCCTCATAATTTTTAAGACCGCATTCACATTTAGTCGTCACGCATTCTTTGTTACCTTAATTGACCCCTTAAACACTATTTCGGGAAGACCGCTTTCTTTCCATTCACAAACGGTACATCCACCCAGCGCGGCTCGAATCGTTAGGCCAGTCGTCGAGTGTCTCACGACAATCGCTCGTTGAATTATTGAATCATGGCCAGGGCTTTTAGATGCTTTCGTATTTTTTCTTCGCCGATTCCGCGAGACCTGCAAACAAATGAAGCCCGTTCGACATTCATATTCTACGTTACACTCGCACACTCGGACGCCTGTCATCCTAACGTCAGCCACGACCCGACATCGCTCGGTGACTTCGGCAACCTCATGACAGCTGCGTCAAGAAGATAGAGGCGAATGCTCCAACGCCCACTCCGTTCCTGGCCATTCCAACTCCGCCGTTCCTCGGAGTTCACTTTGAACGATCATTCGATATTGATTTTTTAATGGCCTTTTTCTCAATGGTACCATTTTTTTTGAGGCCCTCATCCGGGTCCTCCGTGTTCAGAATCAAGTCCACTTTGCTTCTCTAAGCGCGGAATGCCATTTTTATTTTTACCCAGATTTTGGTGTTTTTTTTTTTGGTGGAATATACTATTCCGACATAGGCGCTATATTTTTTTTTTAAGAGTTCTCGAAAAACCATTTGAAAAGCGCACCTTTGCCGTCCCAAAATGGCCGCGCAAGAATTAAAAAAAATGGGTGGCCACTTTATAATTGTCACCCTGTTTTTCCAACAAAACGTATTTTTTTTCCAAATCGCTTGTGCATGATGACACGAAGCTCCTCGTTTTTTTTCCATCCTGTGGGCCTTTGTCGGGAAATTCTATTGAAGGGCAAAGATTTTTCGATGATCGCAGATTGTTGCTAAACTATATCTCGCAAATCAATAAATCTTGCACGGTTCTCTTGGGGTTTGGCTTCTTTACATCGTGTACGAGTTTCAAACCGATATGTTGATAAACACCCGATTGCGGTTGCAAAAACGAAATGGAGAATTTTCATTTTCATTTGCCATTAAGCGCTTAATTAACAATGTTAGCACCTTTTCTCAGGACCTTTTTTACAGAGGACGTTATGATGAACAAATTTTATTGGAAACTTTTTTCGATAGGACGCGTTCCAAAAAAAATATCTCACTGAAAACTCCGGACTATATTCTTGTAGGTCCAAACAACCTATAAAAAAATTAGCCAGAGGGTGGGCCTTTTGAATAGGTCTTATGCTAAGGTGACTAGACTACAATGACGATCGCAGGACTCTCGCTCTACAGAAGAGCGGTGAAATTTTACGATCGCGATTTGTTTAGAGGACACCAGTGTAAAATTTGCAAAAAATCTTTTTGTTGGAAACACTTTTAATAAGTCCTTGGAACCTTAACAAATATCATGCATATTCGTTTGTAGCTGAACAGTTTTAAAGTCGTTTCCGAGCTATTTTTTAGGGAAGTCGCCGGTGCTGAAAAGCGTCTTCGGCGATGCCATGCCGGTAGGCGCAGTTCTTAACTCTTGCCAGTCTATTATTTGTGGGGACAAAGTTACCGACTAAAAATAGTTTTATTTCCGACCAGGAGGTGGTATTACCAGTAAGCTGGTATTACCAGTAGGTACATTTCGGAAAAAAATCTTCAGCTGTAGCGTCTATGAAACCATTGACATCAAACACGTTTTTCTCAAAACCGTGTTTTTGAAATCGGGACGCAGCAGACCTCGAACAATTTCCGTCCAATCAACTTGAAATTTTAACTGTAGCTTCTTAGATTGCTTTAACAGTCAAGGAAGAGCACTTTTTTCGATTGATTGCAAATTGTAAAAAATATATGACTTTTTATACACTACTCCAAAAAATTAAAGAAACAGAACATTCCTTCGATTTTTTTTTGTGTTTTTTAAGTGCTGTATCAATGTTAAAAATGGTCTTTGCAAGATGAAAATAAAAATTGCAGCAAGGTTCTAGTTTAAGGTCTTGTGGCAAAATAATTGTGTGAGCTACGGTTATCACGCAATCATAAGAAATAGCAAGAGACATTTTTTCCCCAATTTTTTTTTTTTTTTCAAGGGTCCACGGGCTCGTCATTTGTTTTTAGTTAAATCAATGCATAGGTCCGTTAGCTTGTTTAATTCAGCTTCAATTGGGTTTAATTGGTCTCCCTACATCAACTTTTGCTGAGATATCCGACTTTCAACGAAAAAAGATCCTTTTGTCTTCGATCATCGATATTTCAGCAACCAACGATCGGACAGGAAATTAAAGGGCAACTTTGAAAGCTTGAATAAATTTCGGACAAGATCCTTTCACTCATTTACGAGAAAAACACATTTTTTACCTTTAATATTAATTTAAAATAAGGACAAAAAATTACATTTAATGGTTTTTCAGTAAATCTACTACTACATTACTAATATTGATGGAAAGATTCATGTTGCCAGGTTTTTTCAGCTTAACATACCCCCAATAGCCGTGTAATTTTTCAAATTGATCCATCGAACCGTTTCTCCGGACCGATTGATAAAAGTTTTCCAAAACAATTGAAGGAACAAGTGTATTGTTCCTAAGCATCGTGTAATCATGTTCAAAGTGAAAAGACCCATTTTCTTCGACTATTTTTACAAGTTTGCAATAGTTGCTTGTTAAATTGAAGAAAAAATCGAGAAGTTTCATTTAAAATATTATATTTTTTTCAAATTGGTAAAACTTTTCAGGAAACAATGCTGACTCATTTTTTACACGTTTCGGCCTTTTCGCACCATAATTTCACTCATCTTTAATGGCTAATTAAAAATTGATCTCCCCAAGCTGTATTCACTAGTCGATCTGAGAACTTGTATGCGATTCATTCTTGATATTTTCTGCGAAGATTATTAGGGTTACGAAAAACACTTTTTTCAAAACTAATATTTTGTTTGGAAGAAAAAACCAATTAACATTTTTTTCTCAGAACTAATCTTTTTTTTCGTAAATTCTTTCTACGTTTTGGTAAAAAAAAATAATCTAATGTTTTTGTAAACTTTCATTGCTTTTCAACTTTTGATCGACCCTAGTTTAAAAAAAAACTGTTTTCCGTAACCGCAATAACCTTCATAGAAAATATCGAGAGTTAATCGCATAAATGTTCTCAGATTGACTATTAAATACAGCTTGGGGGTATTGACTTTTAATTTATGCAATTAAAAATAAGTGAAATTATAGTGCGTAAAGGCCGAATCGGGTAAAAAATGAGTCAGTATTGTTCCCTGAAATGATTTACAAATTGAAGAAAAAATTGTTTTTTTTTCAGTTTCTCAAATGTTTTCTTATATTTAACAAGCACCGAGTGCAAGTTGTGAAAAAAATCGGAGAAAATTGGTCTTTTCATCTTGATGATGATTACATGATGTTTAGGAATAAAACACTTGTTCCTTTAATTGTTTTGTAAAACTTTCATCAACTTTTGATGAAAAACTGTTCGATGGATCAATTTGAAAAGTAACAGGGCTATTGGGTCACTTTGAGGTGGAAAAAAACGCGGCAATATTAGTCTTTCATTTACTGAAAAATCCAGAAAAAAGTCATTTTTGTCCTTTTCCAAATTAAGGTTAAGAGTGAAAGAAAAAATTTCACCAAAATCAACGAGAGGGGCTGGCAGGAAATTTATTCAAGTTCTTAAAGCTGCCCTCTACTTCCCGTTGCGATCATTGGTTGCTGAGATATAGATAATCAAAGACAAAAGGATCTTTTTTCTTTCGAAGTCGGATATCTCAGCAAAAAATTGATGTAGACAGACCAAGAAAACCAAATTGAAGCTAAATAAATAAGCTAACTGACCTATACATTGAATTAACCGAAACAAAATTCCCTAGCTCGTGGACCCCTGAAAAAAAAACAAATTTGGAATTTTTTCTCCCGCTATTTTCTATGATTGCGCGATAACCGTACAACACAATTTTTTTTGCCAAAAGATCTAGAAACTAGAATCTTGAAGCTTTTCAAGATAGCGATCGAAAATGGGCAGTGTCAATGGTGTCCGCCTTCCTTTACATACTGGGTCATTTTGACTTAGGGCACATTGGCGGCACGCTGTGATGTTCCATTGTCGGCAAAAACAAGGTACATGGTTATAACGATAGGCAGATTCGCTACAACAAATGTCATGATCCTAAAATTAGTTATATAAGATGAACCAGTTGGATGGTCGAGTGGTTAGCGTGCTTGCCTTCTAAACCAGCCCATCGTGAAGTTGTGGGTTCGACTCCCAGCCCTTCATACTTTCGGAAAAAAATAATTACGGGCATGACGCATAGCCCTCAGTCATAAGCGGGCGTCGCACACACGAACCGGTACGTGTGTGGGATTGTATTCAATAAAGTTGTTTATTTTTCCCTCTTTTTATTCCCACCTGCCCAGCTACCGGTAATGCAAAACCCCATTTAGCCGGTCACAATACCGCAATAGCGAGCCTCGTTTATGCCGGCGAAGGAGCGTTACGGCGTGTTCTAAATTTACCGGCAACGGAACGTCACAGCATGCCGCCAATGTGCCCTCACCTTACCGAATAGCGTATTCCAAATTTTCCGTCTCAATGCCGCGATAACGTGCCTCGTTTCTACCGGCAATGGAGCGTCAGAAAACGACAGCATAATCCGTGGTGATAATTGCCGCATTCAAGTACATATCTCATTCCAGCTAGTAGGGCAAAAACCGACTTAGCCGGAACCACAATGAGCTCCGACCAGGCTTTTTTGATCGGGCAGTAGAGCGGCCTTGATATCGCCAGCCGATTCGGAGCCCTTGATGAACGGAGTTTTCGGTGAAGAATCGATGACTCCCTGTTGTGTCATAAGAGCCTGGAAGTTGAGGCCACATGCTTTGACCCGAATGAACACTTCACCCTCGGCAAGTTGAGGCTCAGGTTTTCTCAGCGCCTCTACACTCTTAATATTCCCAAAGCCGTTGAGGACGATAGCACGCACGTACCTTGACTTCCGGTGTTTTCTCCTCGCCGGTATCCTTCAGCTTCTCGCTGTCACTATTTTCCCCGATCTTCTTCTCCTTGTAATCGGCCGCGGCGGTTTTCTGGTCGATTATTTTTTGTCCGGCTCCGTTGTCGTGATTTCTCGTGGGTCGTGTTAAAAAAACTCCACTCTATCGCACACTATTGCACATTGTATGAAATATATTTCGAACGAATGTTCGAGGTTATTGCTCCTGTTTTCGACCTGTCAAGAAACAAACTGTTCTGGAAGGAGGCGAGCGCGGTCGGTAAAAACAGCGCGATGCGAGCTGCGCGCCGCGAGTTAGAAAACAGATTAACTAAATTCTCGGTCCGGAACATAACATTTTCAGCTTTGTTGGTACGTTGTTGATACATTTATGTAAAAATTTCAAAATGAATTTTCTCCGACATTTATTCATGAAAACAGGTGAAACAAAGCTTAAAATGTGTGCTTAAATACTGTCGGAAGCATGGTTCTCGCCAAATTACCGAAAATGCGATGCAATGGTTAATAATTCACAATTTTCACATCGTAACCACAAAGTGTAAAGAAAAATCGAAATTTTGGAAAATGCCGAGAACCATGCTCTCGGAGCAAGCGTCCTGCATGCACACAACACATTTCATTTCAATTGGTTTTTCTGTTTGGGAGAATTCCCATTTCAAAATTTCGAAGTGGTCGGTTGGCGTATGGCACATCGCCTTAAGTAATTGATCTGATAATGTTATTACCCGTGTTGATCCACCCATTTTTCAATAAACTAACATTGTGTATTGTACAATATGTAGACGATACAAAAGTTCAAGAATTTAACGAGTAGAACTGGCTCAGTGGACAATGTCACAGCTCATCACTCAGAGGTCCCGGGTTTGACACCACCTTACGGCGTGTAAGCGTTTGTCTGATATATAATTTAAATTTGAACCATCTATATATTCGAAGCGCAAGTACGATAATCGTAATGAATGACAACGAAAAATATCGTTGAAGGGTGCAATGATGTAAATAACGTGCAAAAATGTTTTTTTAAGAATATTTCAAGTATATCTTAAATACACGTTGAATATATTTTAATAATATTTGAAATGAGGTATAAATATATTTGAAGTATATTTTAAACGGAGTATGAACATATATCGTATATATTTTAGATGTAGTTTAAATACATTTAAAGTATATTTTGAATATAGTTTGAATATATGTAATCGCAACTGGAATGTCGATTCAATCCTATTTATTCGCTATCCGTTTCCAGAATCGTATGAATGTTATTTTTAACGATGTATTCTATTGATAGTCTACTATTAGGGAAAATCAATGAGGATGATGAGCATGCTGGAAAAACAAAAAGGCACAGGCCTGGATCGAACTTTCTCATCCGCATCATACTTTGTTATGATGCGGATCAATGATGCCGATGTCAAGAATGACGATATCATAACTTTTGGACCCTTTTTCGATCTCGATGTTTTTTACTATCCGAAACAACTAGAAGGTTTGCTCATTTTTAGAGTTTCGTAGCCTCTAGGAACCTTTATGATTTACTTCAACCCTAGATGGGTACATGAGATGTCTCATACTCGGATCTTTTGGTCGCTTGCATCGTGCTCTATACAGTTACACTTTGATAATAAAGCATCAAAGGCCGCTCACACTCATGTGTACCATCGCCGACACTTTTCTGTGTACCAATTTGTTTTTCGGTTATGACGTTGGCGCGTAAATATGCAAGAATAAGTGATTTACAAAATGATTTTGTTTTTTTAGATATTTAGATATTTGTTTCAGTTTTTCTGAATATCCAACATACACTTTTTATATACATTCTGAAGATCTATTTTGGCTCAAAAGTTTGATATCGCGAATATATTTTAAATGGATTTTCCTATATATTGCATATATCTAAGATGTATAATATATATCTGAAATCAATTTTACGTCTATTTTTAATATATCGAAAAATATATTTTTACATATATTTTATTTCCGTGTGGGCTAAAGCAACAATCCCAGTTTTGCATCTTACTCTAGTTGTTGACAAAATCCTTTCGAAGTTAGAATTACTTATAACGATAGAGTTTTCATTGATAGGAAGGGAAGTTCAAAACCATCCCCCTGTTGTATTTAACATATTAGATCAATCGACGTATTGATTGCTTTTAAAAACTTGTATAATTAAATATGATTTCATGTGTACCAATGTGCATGCACCGAACTATTTGCCGTACAAGTCATTCTTCGAATTATCTGAACATCGTGTCGAGGTTTTCCGCACTTTTCCATGCGAAATTATCTATCGCTTTGAAAACAATGAATATTGAATCAAACCATCCGCAATGGGATATGCGCGTGGCTTGGATGGGTATTTTGGGCCTTGTTATTCATTGATGAATTAACGTTACATAACGATTGTTAAACAATTCAAGGGACTTCTTATCAAATATGAATCAAAGATAATTAGGCAACTGTTGATTTAATTTTTTCATTTAGCAAATAATTGATTGAGTCGAAAATGTTTGTGAATGGGGCAGAAAATTTGGGGGTGTCCGGTTCGTAGGCCATTTATTCTATACTCAAGGTGAATGTTTGAGATCTTCGGTAACTTAAAAATTTTTTTTTTTCAATATTCCGAAGCAACGCTAATACTTTTATCGAGCAAGTCACCGACAGTTTCAATTCTGGCCACCGGACGGACACGAGCAGAACAAAATATCACATTTTTCCACTACTTCAAGTGACCACCGTCAAACACGTAGGTACAAGTATATTTTAAAATGTGTAATCGGCGACGGGCAGGTTTGTAACAATATTGAAAAAATCCCGAAGCAAAGTACAAATACGAGTGTACGTACGTTGGATATTGACAGGTGACTCGTACTCCGTCAGCATTTTAATTTCAGTAATATTGCCCAATGCTTGCGCAATCGCCATTACTTGGATTATCGAGGTAGCATGCGCGATCGTATTACCGCGTGTTGCCTATACAGGCCTTCGAGAATTCTTGTTGTTGCGTATACATACGTGACGCTCTTTCAGTATTTCTCGCCTCGACAATGACATTTCTGCGGGAAAAATTCAATAACAGATTTTTTTCCGAGCAAATCAATTTTTCTTTAACTCTATTCAGTCTGTACTTTGCGTACCTGCACTTAAAAATTACGTCACCCGTAGGGTAACTTCCTAAATTTCCTGGGAATCATGAATTTCCATTTTTTATTTCTGAATTTCGACTCTCGACTTTTCCAAGATTTTTCCGATGCTGTGGGAGGTTTATGATCAATTTGAACAAATTGTTCGAACGCCCCTTTCACGTCCGAAATTGACATTGAGGTCGCGGATGTCATGGTTGACTCTAATTGAGCCTTTGACTGTCGCAATTAAACGCGACTGTTTTTAATGACACACATCTTCGTCCCGTTTGTTGTACCCTAATGTGTCCTTAGTGGAATTCAAACCGTCAAACTTGGGGAGAGTAGCATTTGATTTTCGTGCACGACAATTTTCCGTAATCACGATCTGTAAACGGATTGGAACCCTCTCCCCCCCCCCCCCCTAAGATCATTTCTCGCACCGAGCAGTCTCATTATATCACATAATAACTTGTTCTATTTCACTCTGACGTGCGTGACCTATTACGGAACCACTTTGCACTTTGCTGTGGTAGCAAAGTCTACGTTTAACGGGTGTCCAGGCTACAGTTACCTGGACAGTATGAAGCAAACATACCTAAGTAATTTACACCAAAGTTTGTGTCACTTCAAATGCACGTTTGAAAATAGCTCTGATTTTTGGGGTATCACTGTAGCCGGTTAAGGCGCACAGGTCGTTAGCCTTCTTGCAGTCTGAATATACCCAGACGGAAAGTTCTGCTGCCGTGAAGCGTACCCCGTTGATTACGTATTTTCTTCGCTGTTATAGCGACGCCGATAGGTATCGAGACTACCATGCAGTAATGTACCATTCACTTTCTGGCTCATATTTGTCTACTCTCTGGCTCATATTTGTCTACTCTACCAACGGACGCTCTCAGCAGGATAATTACACTTGCATATGTACATACACAGAGTCCGAGCATTGAATCACCATTACGTAATTGCGAGATTGATTTTCCAACATCTCGGTAACTTCATTAATTCCGCGTCCCTGATAATTTCCTTGATCGCGCCACACACTTCTGGGATTGAATCTTAATTATTTCCGTGGAAAACGTTGAGAGGTCAGTTCTTAATGTCTGGTGAAAACGGCTGGCAGCATTCAGACTGATCCCGAAGATATCCGAAAAAAGCATTGTAATGAGGTTGGATGTTGCGAGATCAGGGCTCGTCCTCATGGAGACATGCCCCCCCCCCCCCCCCGCCCCATTCTTCGTGTCAGGAGGAAAATGCGGCGAACCATTACGTAGAATATCTTTTAGGGGTTTTCAAATGTCAGCTTTTGTAGCTCGGTAATGACATACTTAACTTGTACCATGCTGATAGCGAGTAAATTCCAAAAAGGCTTATTCATCATCACCTTGATCCAAAGTGAATGCCCCTGCTTCACAATAGAGGATCGACGATAATTATTGCGCAAGAGAAACGTTTATCGACATTAGCTCATAAATGTGTATACGTGAATGTACGAACGAATTCCGTGTCGACAATATAATTTACTGCATATCTCTCATTGATATATAAGAGAATATATTTTTAAATAATAGTATGCGTTATGAACTGTACGAAAAAAAGAGTATTTGATGTCATCCGAACGTAGTGCAAGTTGCGTATATAAGTGCGTCGGTATAATTTATTTGTTCGTGAACCTGAATAAAATATCCATTTAATTTTATCCTATTGTAAAATGATTGATCACTTAAGTTGACCAAAGAAACGTAAATTGATAATTACCTTTCAAAATCGGGGAATTTGGATCGTGAGTAATGTCACTTGTTCGTTGAGGGACTATGGAGAGTTTTTCTTACGTGGGGATGGAATCAGGGGCTACGAAGTATGGACCATTTGGCAAAATTGATGTATCCTGAAGATGCAAGTAGTGCTACGTTTATAGTATTCCTTGACACATGCCAATGCAAAGAAGCAAATGAAACCAAATGCCGAATTGATCATGTTAAGCACTACGATGAAGAGTAGGAATCGACGAGTGGATGCCAAGTCCGAGCTGCACGAAGACAGCGATACAAGAAAGGAGGTGAAAGAGAATGGATGTATGGAGGAGGGAAAGATAAATCTTTCCCTCCTCCATATATTCTTCTCTCCCCTCGTGAAAGTGGAAGGAGAAGTTGCCACGAGAGTTCCAATGAAGCGGGAGTGTGTGCTCTCCGGCAGAAGAAGCAAGAAGAAAATAAAGCCGGGGACGGGTCGCGTAGGCCGATTTACATCAGGTGGGGGCAATAATAAATCGTTCACCTGAGCTCACGCCTGGCGCGAGCTTGGTATAGCTCGGTGTATGCGTACAGAGAGAGCAGCTTCAGTGCCGGGCCCGACATCGTACCGCAATCGTCTCGCGTGTAACTCTCACCGATCTTGTGACACGATCGATATCTCGTCTCGTTACTCTTCGTCTTTTCTATCCTGGTTCACTGGAGTAATACGAGCGAGATCCTGTGCCTCGCGAAATTGAAGAAAAACGAAAACACCTGAGAAACGATCGGTCGTGACAGAAGAGCCAAAGAAAAGTGTCAACTGAAAGGACGAGTTTGCGAGAACAAGATGAAAAATTTCGCGACGATCGCTCATCAAGAAAAATGAGAGAAGAAATCTTGAAAGAAAAACTGGACGTTTAGGGAATACCAGGGATTTTCGAGATTGGCAGTGACCTCTTGACCCCGGTTGCATTTCATACACAATTGGATCC